>PVIR01019063.1:0-32341 GCA_004026965.1 Petromus typicus | reverse complement strand
CTGTGCTATAGAAGTTTTGTTCATGAAGCCTTTCCCTAAGCCAATGTCTTCAAGAGTTTTACCTAACCTGTTTTGTAATAGGTTTAGAGTGTCTGTTTTAATATTTAGGTCTCTTATCCACTTTGATTTTAGCTTGGTACACGGTGAAAGAGTTAGATCTAGTTTTAGCCTTTGGCAAGTTAAAACCCAGTTTTTCCAGACCATTTGTTAAAGAGGCTATCTTTCCTCCATTGAGGATTTTTGGCTCCTTTGTCAAAGATGAGGTGGCTCAGTGTATCTGGAGTAGTTTCTGAATCTTCTAGTCTACTCCATTGATTCTCGGGTCTGTTACTTTGCCAGTAGCACGCAGTTTTTATCACAGTGGCTTTATAGTATAGTTTCAGGTTCGGAGTTGTGATACCCCCCACCATGTCCCTGTTGCTTAGGATTGCTTTGGCTATTCTAGGTCTTTTGTGGTTCCAGATGAAAGTTTGAATTTTTTTCTCTAGATTTGTGAAATATGCTGTTGGGATTTGAATCGGCATTGCGTTGCATGTGTAGAGTAGTTTTGGGAGTATAGCCATTTTGACAATATTGCAATCAAATTGGAGCTTAAAGCACAAGTTGAATTTTGATAAGCAAAATAGTCCCTAAATGATTAAATAGAGGAAGTGGGAGGATGATCTCTGTAAAAAGAAAAGTCTGAGCATTTGAATAACTATAAGGGCTGTTTTTCCTCACTGAGCTGACTATTTTTTAAATATGAGGCTTCAGGTGAAGTGCCCGGATTCACTTGCACAGAAGAAAAGGAGCTACTAAAGACTCTAAGTCAATGGGCCCTAACATCTTTGAAAAGCCATTCATGGTGACATAAGTAGAATCTGTGAACCGCTACACAGCAGCAGCCAGGAAGTATCTAGAGACAAGCAAAAGTAAACAGGAGCTTCTGGGGATCACTTTGAATTCCCAGTGGAAGATGGGACAATGCTTTTGGTGTCCCTAACCTTGCTCTCCTGCGTAGCTTTAATTTCTCCTTACTACAATAGAATTTCCAAACACCTACTGGCCATCTCCTACCCAAAGTCACATAGTGATGATGGCTCTACCCCCATAGGGTTCTATCTGGGGCCACTGAAGACTTCTTCCTCAAGAACCTCTTATAGCTAAAAAGGATGGGTAAGTGAATCCATCCAAGATAATTCCTCACTCCTGGGACACAGAAGCCAGGGAGAAGATGTCCTACTTATATACTCCAGGAAGCTAGTGCTGACCCTCATTATTGAAGTGTAGACAGGCTCCAGGAGCACTAGCCCTGGTGTCTACTATAGTAAGGTGTCGTACACCTTCTCTTCCCTTCATCTCATGTTCCTATCTCACATTTCTGGTTTTTTTGGTCACTTTTCCAGAAAATGGCTCCCAAGTCTTTGTCTATGTTTCTGTGTCATGATACTGTCAGTTACAGAAGGATTTGAGAAGACTGTGCGCTCAGGAGATGCAGAAATGTCAGAGTTAGAATCTCCTGGATCCTTAATAATACTTGAAACATAAAAGTTTTGATTCTTAAGCTTTGATAACCTAAATTGCAAATTGCAATACTAAAGTTGCAGATATTCACAAATAAGAGTATTAAATACCAATCTTGCTGTTAGAAGTTATTATGCATTTTTTCAAAGAGGAATGTACAGGAGGGCTAGAATAAAGAGATCTCCAGTATGGTGGTAAAACAATAGCATCTTACCTATTTTTCAAGCATTTTTGTGTGGCCTTGAGTAAAGTGGTCAAAAGCAATGCTTTCCCCATGTGTGTATTTTCCCCCTGTAATCCTCTTACTGAAACCACAAATGTTTATAATGCCTCTTACTATTGAACCCCACATTCTAGAAGTTGATTTGAGGAGATGGTGTTTAAATATACTCAGACAGAGCTGAGGGTTTCCCTCAGGGGTTCTGCCACCTCTCTTGCAAGGGCAAAGACCCTCGTTCCATCCCTGATAACCACATACCACAGTGCTGGTTATGGTGGCTCAAGCCTGTAATTCCAGCACTCAGGAGGTAGAGGCAGTAGGATTGCTGTGAATTAAAAGCTTGCCTGGGCTACATAGTGAGCTCAAGGCCATCCTGAACTACAAAGCAAGACTCTGTCTCAAAAAATAAAAATACTCAGACCTTGTTGGAGTAGGAGAAGCCAGTAGTCCTAGTTATTCAATGGATAGTGAAGACCAGCATCTTCATTGGAGGATTTGCCTCCATCAGGATGGAAAACAAGAAAATGGGAAATGTTTTATTTTAAAGTGGCTGAATACAAGATCAATATTTATCATGGAAGTTGCTGACATCCCATTAAGAAAGGTTCAACTGCAATTTGGCGAAACGTATTTTTTGGGTCTGAGAGGGAAGCCAGCTTTCCATTGAATGTAGAAGGCAATTTCTAATGAAATTCAAAATTGAGTGAAATTGGTCCAATCTAAAAATCCAAGAAAGAAATTCAAGTCATTTTAAAACACTTCAGTCAAGTTTTAAATCAATAGAAGCTGATTTATTATCTGAGGCACACAATGAAAACCAAATTTTCATTGACTCTCAATTGTTTATGCCATTAGAATTTTTAAACTTTAGTCAAACTGATACATAGGGATGAAGAAATACACGTAAAGCAGAACTCAATATTATTAAAAGTACTTTGGAGAAATTTTGTCTTTCAACTTCCTTTTCCCAGCCTTTAAAGTCTTCACATCATCTCTTTAGTACATGTTTATAATCTGTGTAACAAAATTTTAAATTAGCATTCTTTTCTGATTTTACATTTTCTGAGTTTCCCAAGAACCAAGATTTATGGTGAGTGGCATCCACATCCTAACTTAAGTTTCCTGTACTACTTTATTTTTCCTGGTATGGATAGAGCCATTTTCTTGATGATACTGTGTTATGGGGTCTCCTTCCATAATTTCTTTCTATGAGGATGATGAAAATCATGTTTTTCTCTTTCTTCAAATAAAATCAACAAGGATTTAATGGAACAACTTGCTGAACTGAAATCTGTAGGCCACAGTAGCCTGGTGTGTGACATATACCTGAGAAATACAGGTAGGAACTGTTCTCTGAGAGACCTGGTTGTTGAGGAGCTACCACCACTTCTAACCATGGCAATGAACAGGAAACACTGGTCCCAAAGTGCGTAATGAGGAAAGATTCCAAGTGAGGGCCCGCCTGCTTCCTTCTTCTTGGCTCACGTGACCTTTTTGTTGAGGACACTGAAGCACACATAGGCCTTTCATTCAAAACAAAAAAAAAAATTGAGGTATGAGGAGTGAGTGCTAGAACCACTGTCCTACACAGAGTATCTTCTGAGCCTTGCACAAAAAAGGGGAAGACAAACTCATATCCACACATGAGAAACATGTGCATTCCCAGCTCTACTCTTGTCAAAGCGAACTGTTCATTATTATGAGATGAAGAAAATCCAGTAGCATTGATTTCTGTCAAAGAACTATTTGACTTCCTAAGAAAACATGATATATGAGAGCTAGGGTTGAGTTTTCTTGACATGTTGAACTGTGGCATTGCAATAGCTGCATCAGTTTTGGTTAAGGGGGCTTTATGGGGATAGGCCCATGTGTATTCTCATTTCTATCACCAAGTAGTCCATTCTGCCAGCACTAGGGCAACTCAAGTAGATATAGTCTTTTAAAATGGGCAAGGCACTTTCCATTTTGTTAGTGCTCTGTCCATTGCTAAGGATTCATATATAGAAATTTTACCCTTTGGTGGTTTCCTTCAAACTCCCTGTCCAATATCATTCCCATAGAACATTTCCTTGTTAATTAACTTCTGATCTTTTGTATTCCAAAGTCCTATAAGCCCAACAGGTCTTTCATCATTATCCAAATTTCACTTATAATTTGACCTCAGGGAACTTCTCTTTTGCTACTAAGCAGATGTGCCTGTCACAACTTTGCTCAGTGAGAGACATTTCCCTTGCAGTTGTCTATTGAGACTGTCTCTGAGAAGAGCTGTAGGACATGTACTGTTCACAGTGGAATTCTACTATGAGACCCCAGATCCTGATGACCAGGTGTGTGTCCTCCCCAGCATGCAGGTGTCTTCTGAAGCAAACTGCCTTGAAAAATTGTCATGAGATTAATAGGTAATTCTCTATAGAAGAAGACTTTGAAAGAAATAATAGTTGGATATTCTCTTACCATCCTTGCTGAGGCTGAGAGTGTGTCTTTCATGATGAGTCCTGATCAGTGTGTGCATGTGCCACTACAGCCCATTACTGTGCCACTCAGATTCACTTATCCACACACTCCTAGGAAACTGTTGCTTCAGGATGTAGATTTCTTTTCACCAGGGTAACTTGCAAAGTAGAAGTGAAAGTGACAGACAATATCTACGTAGGACTGATAGTCTCAGGTCTGTGATTCAAACCTATTACCTACCAGCTGTGTGTTCACTCCTAGATTCATTTCCTTTCAGCTATTGTCTCTGAATACTTCTATGGCTCCCTGACCCCACTTTTCATTCCTGAGAAACTTGGCCTCCTGGTCTGTACACTGATCTGTCTCTACTTATCCTTTTACCAGCACGACTGAAAGAAGTACTAGGATGCACTCAAGTAAAGATTCTACGTAGACCCCTTTCTGCCTGCTTCAGGGGATGGGCCCAACCTGCAGATGCATCTTTTAGGAGTAAAGTTCTTCATGCATTTATTAGTAGTGGCACTTTCACTTGTAAAGGATACCCAAGTGGTATCAGTAGAATCCTATTTGCCATTTAAGGCATAGATTTAGAGTATCTTTTTTGGATAAGAATGCAAGAGAAGAAACAAAGCGAATTGGACTTAGTATATTTTTTCACTAGCTTTTCAAAGCTGTTCCATCTCATTACGTTTCATCTCCAGATGTTATCTCTGCAAAAAAATATTATGTAATCAATTAGGCTTTCATGAACTCCCTGACCTAGTAAAATGTCACCTCTGTGTATTAAAATATGTATCTGAGACTGTTTCCTTGTAGACTTTTACAAAGACCAATATGAGCTACAACTCATTCCATTAACTCATCAAACATACTAGAATCAGTTGTTGTGCCACTGGCTCAAATTTAAAGATTAGAAAAACAGTAAATGAAATGTCATCTGTTCTCTTTTGCAGGATAGTAGTCACAGAGGCATACAATAGGTACGGTAACAGTGTACACCAAAGACCAGAGGGAACCCCTAGAAGAGGGTTATAAAACCCACTACCAGGAGTTCTGAAGCTCAGTGGTCAAGGAAAGAAGGAGTCACAGGGGAAGACTGGCCTGGTCTGGGAGGATGACCACTCTGAGAAGATTCCAGACAGTATGGATGTACAGAGCTTTGAAAGGGAAGTATCCAGCATCACCAAGGAATGTCGACAGGTGATGCCATATGCACAAAAAGACTATGGCCCAGGGGCACTGTCAGAAACACACTGAGAAACAGTGAGCTTCACATGAGTGAGGAAGGCTCCACAGACTCAGCAGTGGTGCAATGGCTGCAGTTTTCTCTTTAGATCTACCATTTTAGAATACATTTGGAAGATAAAACTCAAATAGAAATTATGGAAATTGAGAGATTAATTTGGAAATGGGCAAAACTGAGTAATTATTGAACACTCATTGTAGCATCAGATGTCAGAACTAGACCTGAGCACAAACCAGAGGCATGACTTTCCTCTCTTCATTTTGTTTGTGGAGCTATAATTTCCATTATTTACCAATTTGAGCCTCAGAAAGGTACAATATATATGAAATATAAAAGCATGCCTCAAGGCCTCAACCATGAAACAAAATGAAGCTCCAACCCTGAAGCAAAGTGGTGAGCCTTGAGATGCCACCGCTGAAACAAAATTGGTAGTTCTGGAGACTCAGACCTTGAAACAAAACGGTAAGTATGGAAGCTCCAGTCCTACAACAGAATGGTGGCCCTGGAAGCTCCTGCCCTGGAACAAAATGGTGCTCCAGGAGACTCCAGTTCTAGAAACAAAATGTCTGGCATGGAAGCCCCACTCCCAGAAACAAGATGGTGGGCCAGGGGGCCACAATAAAAACCCAAAATGGCGACCCTGGAGAGTCCAACCCTGAAAAAAATAGTGGGCCTGAAGGCTCTAACCCTGAAGCAAAATGGTGAGTCTAGAGGCCTCATTCCTAGCAACAAAATGGTGAACCAGAAAGCCACAACCCAAGAAACAAAATGGCTGGCCTGCAGACTCCACCCCTGGAACAGAACTATGGTCAATGAGGCCTCAGAAATAGGAATAAAATGAAGATTTAAAACGAGAAAATATGTGTTATGAATACCTAAGAACACAATGTCAAATCAGAGCTTCTGTGGTTCGGAACATGGGAAAGGTAAATAAAATGAAAGACATAATCTTCATCAAAGTAGTGGAATGTCATAGCCTAAAACTGATGGGTCAGGGAAGAAATATAAAAGTACATCACTCAAAATTTTGAAAAAAAGGGTCGGGGATTTAGCTCAGTGGTTCTGGCACCTGTCTTTCAAGTGCAAGGAACTGGGTTTGATTCCCCGGTAACCACATACAATACTGGGTGTGGAGACTCACACCCAGTAGCAATCAGTACCACAATGCCGGGCGTGGTGGCTCACCACTGTAATCCCAGCTCTCTGGAGGCAGAGGCAGGAGGATTGCTGTGATGTGAGTTTGAGACTGAGCTCAAGGCCAGCCTGAACTACAAAGTGAGACCCTGTCTCAAAAATAAATTAAAAATAAATAAATAAATAAATAAATTTGGAAAAAAATCATTGAAGAAAATAAAATAGTGACTATAAAAATTTCAGAGGAGCAAAGAGTTAAAAAATACAAATCAAGTCTCACTTGATATAAGTCTATCCATCATATAACTATTTTACATAGTAGTGGTGATTTGGAAGTGACAACCAAAAGAGAAAATAAAAGGTTCAAAATTGGATACTGGGAGGACAAAGGGAGAACAGAGGAGATGAGGCAGTGTGGAGGCTGGAAGAGTGGAGAAAATTTACAGAGGGGAGACTGCTGTGGCCGAAAATATGGGGAAGCAACAGCTGGAGAAGTTGTGAGATGCAAAGAAAACCATGGTGAATTTGGTTGTTCCTTTCAATGAGTGAAATGTGAGTGTTTTAAATTGTTTGTGAAAAATTATTTTTAAAAAATTGAGTTAGAGATGCTGAAGAAATAGGAAAAGGCCAACATGTCTGGGCAATATCCTAGGGGACGTGGAGGTTTTTGAAACAAATGTCCTGGTGTAAGATTCAGTTCTAATGAGAGAACAGGCCCTCTCTGATTAGGAAGTAAGGAAGAGGATCAGTACCGGTTTTGACAGCAGCAACACCTTTGACCTTTTGCTATTGATCTGAGCATGAATCTGATTGGCATTGTACAGTTGAGGGAAACTGAGTCCCCAGTGAAAGTGTGGCCCACCGAGAGTTGCACACCATCTAGGAAAAGCCATAGTTCATGTCCTGATTCAGTGTTCTTTCTCTTCGTTTTTGTCTACTCTTGATGGTGTGTCTGAGTTAGCAACTCAATGTCCTCAGTGCCCCGTCTCCTCCTTCCCTCGCTGGCTCTTTTCCTGTGTGGTGATATCTCCTTAAGGATTAATCTGAAGTCTGAAATCAATCTACCTACTTGTTTGGAAAAAAAATCAGTAAGAAATGCTATATTCTAGTTTATGTCGGGAGAATATTTAAAGTGAAAGAAAACTTGCTCTTCTACTGCCTCCAGGGAGCCTGCGCTTCTGACATGAAAAGGAACGTCGGTTGTCTCAGACTGCCCATGTTGAAGACTTCAGCGTTTATTTCTTTATTGCTAGCAAACTAGAAAAATGGAAAAGAAAAATAAGATCGTGCCATTCTGTAAATAACTGACCTAATTTCAACCGCAGAGAAAAGAGAGAAATCAGAGTCCAAGGAGAATAAAATAATCTGCCGGGAAGACAGCTGGTTGGATTCCAGGTTAGGGGAAGTTAGCAAAGCCTTTTAATGGCAGAGACTGAAATGGCAAGATGTAGAAGGAAAGGGCTGTGTGTGTGGATGTGTCGCTAGGTCTGGGAAGGAACTGACTTGATCTCACTCCCCACAGCTATATCTTGTGCCAGCCAATCTGGCCTGAACAGAAGTGAGCAGTTACATGTCAGCCAATGAAATCTGAAGACCTTGGGGCTGTCTTCAGAAGGACCATTCACTAGGGCAGAGGAACCAGATCCCTGAGAAGCCCCTTTGTCAATAACAAGTAAACACACACACACACACACACAAGTTTCTCTTCCCAGGAGATGCAAACACAGAGTTACAAGAAGAAAGCCACTTGTTGCTTTAATAAACAGAAGACGGACAAGAGGTAGGCTTTTCCTTTACACTGGCAGATGGGATGTTCTTGCCTGACATAGTCAACATCAGCAATGGGTCTGGTAAAGTGAACTTCCTGGGAATTGAACTCTGGATCTCAAGTAAAGACCAAAGTCCATTTCTGAGGTTTAAGACAAATTTTGTCATGTGTACAAAGGGCTGATTTCTTTGTTACAGAGTTTATGAGGATCAGATAAATGATGCACAGTGGAAACAGTATGCTTTTATTCTCTTTCCACTATTCACTGTGAAACACTTGCAGTTTTGTCATATAAACAGAAATTTTAGGGAGGGAATTGGATATAAGATACATCTTAGAACTAAAATAAAGGCAGAAGATATTAGAAACACATATATAAAACAAATTTTCCCTTGTTTACATTTTTTCTGTTCAGGATTTTCCTTTGAAAATAATGAGTGACTAGGCATATTTACCCCAACATAGTTGATAAAACAAAACAAAACAAAATAAACAAACAAGGGAATGCACTTAACATTTTATTTTTGAATTTGCAAAGAAAATGTATAAAAACCTAGCCATGGACAGAATGTAGTTTTAATCCCAAACTTCATAATCAATTTCTCTTCACTTCGAAATTTTTGTTATTTGTTTACTGTTTCCATGAAGTTTTTGCATCATTTCTAGGCCTTTCCTTTCCTATATCTTAAAGAAGTTAGTCTGGGCTGGAGATTTAGCTCAGTGGTTCTGTTGTCTGCCTGATTAGCACAAGATTCCAAGTTCGATCCCCAGTACCACATACCACAATGCCGGGCATAATGGCTCACACCTATAATCCCAGCACTTGGGAGACAGAGGCAGGAGGATTTCTGTGAACTTGAGACTAGCCTGGGTTATGCAGTGAGTTCAAAGTCAGTCTGAACTACAAAGAGAGACCCTGTCTCAAAAACTAAAACAAAATAGTTGCTTGTGGTAGAGTAGACATCATTCAGTGCAAGTGTACAGTGTCTTGGTCCTACTACTTCTCCTCTTTCTCTAATTACCCTGAATATAGCAATAGGAGCAATTATATTTAGGAAATAGCAAACTGCATGCAAAAGGATTTCACATTGGGAATAGATTTTGAGGAAATTTGCCCGGTTTTGAATCCTGGTCTCTTGAATCTGTTTTGTGACTTTGAGTAAGTCATTTGGCCACACTGCATCTCAGATTCCTCTTTGAAAAAAAAAATAATGGGTTACACTTTGCACATGCTTGTTGTAGACCTGGAAGGAGATGTTGCCTCTTAAGTGCTAGCACATTACTTTGCCCAAAGGGAGTTTTGAATAAACGTGAGTCATCATCAACATAATTATTAGAAAAGTTACAGATCATGCTCTGAGTAAGTAGCAGTTGCTCCTGTGAAAGGTGTGGCAGTCTGACTTGAAGGCTGATATTGCTGTCATCAGGGGACAGGCTTATTGCATGCTCTGGTGTTATGTGAAATGGACTCAAAGCAAATACTATGGTCTTTGGAAACAAATTATTATAGCTTAAAAAGGATCAAAGAATTTATTTTAAGAGTTTAAAGGTGTCACCTCATTTTGACTATTTGATTCTTTCTGTAATTGGAATAGCAGGATGAATATATATGATTTGCAAATAAAATAAAGTGAATAACAGTACCCATAAAGTGATTTAGCATAAATAACTCCAATAACAGATATGGCAAGAAGCTGTCCTGTTTGCAAGGATAACGAACAGTTTACAAGGGAAGTAAATGCAATCTGCAGCTCATTAAAGTCTTGGCAATAAACTCCCTGCGGTAAAAAGGATCTTATTAGGGTTGGAGTGCAGGATACACTAGATGCATGATGGATGACTCTGTGAAGAGCCAGGGGGGGCACAATTAATGACAGATAAGAAAACAGTGGGAATGAGAGGCCTTTTCCGTGTTATGAACCTGTCTTGAAAGAGGTAGGTGAGAGAGGGTACTGCCAGATCCCCCTCTAGGGGCAGCTGCATGCTGCTTAGCACTATCACTGATGTGTAGAAACTGTGTGGCTTTGTCCTGCATCTCTAAACTCAAGAGTCTGAAGATGTTTGAGCCCCAAGATAGAGGCCCTGTTTATCCTTGTCCAAGCCTTTCTTCTATTGCTATTTCTCAATCTCTGCCCCAAGTCTGTCAAGGTGTGACATCCCTTCTGTCAGGAAGTGTCAGCGTTATGGGAGCCCAGAGGAAATGAGCCTCTCTCTGGAAGTGTGAAAAAGATGATCCTTTTCCCGGGGTTCACTCCAGGTGTATAGGAGCTTGTGCAGTGGAGAAGGCAGATTGTCTGTGAAAGAGAATAATCGGAAGGATGCTCAGTGATGTAGCAGGGAAGTTGAACAAGTGCATGGCTGGGTGTTTCTTCTTTGAAATATCAGGGCTTGGAGAGTTTTCGGAGCTTTAAAGTATGATATGAAAAAAGTGCTTTGGTTCTGTCCTATTCCTGGATCAGAAGCAGCTGCATGAGCAGACCAGCATTTCCACAACAAAGCACAGGATTACTTCCCAAAAGGTGAGGAGTCCACATTTGGTCTGAAGTTTGAATTCATCTTTCTTTTACTGTTCTCTTCCTACTAGGAACATCTTTCCTAAATCACTGGCCTGAATTATGTGTTTTCATGATATTTGGTCCTCTAGAGCCTGTAGAAAATTCTCCAAGATTTCCTGTATTGGTCTATTACTTTTCTGAAGCAAATACTATGTCACATTGTGTTTTAGATGGTAAGTGATGGACAGGCCCACGTGCTCGAAATCGACAGAGTCCTTCTGGATGGTTTTGGATATTTCAGTTGTAACTGCTGCATTCTTATGGTGACTCAGAGGCCACAGGTTTCTAGCTAAAAATTTCTTTGCAGACTCAAAGTACATGTTTTAGTGGAATTCTCTACAAACACTTATTAGGAGCCTAGATTTACCTAATCATCTAATTAATAAAGAGTTATGTTCAGTCTTCATCCATGACAGACAGTTGAAAGCCAGTATGTCTTAGAAAAGTTTATGTCTCAGGGCTTAATGTACTATAACTAGGAGAGGAATTATTTGGCTTTGCACAGTTAACAAGGGGTGAGTGTACATGCTCTTTGCCTTCCTTACTAGACAATGATAGTGGTTCTTAAACTTGAACATGCTCCAGAATCAGGTAGAAGTTCTCATTTCAAGTTTCTGATCTAAGAGTAGGGAGTAGAGGATGAGATTTTGCATTTCTAAAAGGCAGTGCTATTGCACTTGTCACAGGGATCTGACTTTGAGAACCACCAGGCTTCAGCATGGGGAAGGAAAGGGAGCTGATGAATGGCCAGTTCACACAGGTCTGTAAGATGTCACGTGATTACAGAAACTACCTGACTTTAGGAAGCACCGATGAAAGCAGGGTTTGTCCTGAGGTTGGGCTGCTGGAGACCTGGATTCTCCAGAGGAAAAGAAGACAGATTCCAGAGGGGTGGATATCTCAGAACTCTCAGGTGTGCCTGAGACCTTTCAAAGCTCAAGATTAAAAGCAGCTTCTTTAATATAAGGGGTTGGTGGGTAGCTCAAGTCAGAGGGAGGAAAGGGGCAAGAAGTGCTCTGTTAGGACTTCCTGAGGGTGCCACATAGAAAGAAAATTAAGAATCAAAATCTATATGTATAGGTATCAATTCTTAGTGAGGAATGTGCTCATGATGTATTCCTAAAATATACCAATAGACCTTATTGAGAGAGAGAGAGAGAGAGAGAGAGAGAGAGAGAGAGAGAAAGTGTGAGAGAGCACTCAAGGGTTGACACTCATCTGCCTGGTTTCAACTCTTGAATCTGCCAATTTACCCAAGTGGTTTGATTTTGTTGTATCTGTGAAGTGGGGAAACTGCAGTCATCTCATAGGTATTAGAGGGCCCATCTCAGACACTTAGCTACTGGGTAGAGTTCTCTTATTCATCATAAGTCAATTGGCTAAAGAAGACCAGAATCCTACTGCCACAGATCACATTTAATATGTGTTTGTATCCAAGTAGAACTTAGAATAGTTGAACTAACATAGTTATTTAAAGACATGGGGGCAATAATAAACTACCCTCATCCTCTGTTAATGGAAAGCAAAAAGAAGCAAATCTGACTTCAAGCAAAAACTGTTTCTAATCATATGTCTAAGAGCTTTGCAAAGAATTAAGGAACATCCATCATAATCAATGATCCAGTCCTACATTCTCCACTAGGTTATTCCAAGTCAAACAACAAAAAATATAATTATTAAAATGGTAATAGCAATAAATATTTACTGTGTTATTTTTGAATCTCTATGTGCTTCAGCCACCATAAATACAGTTACAAAAATTTAGAATAATACAAATATTTGTGTGTGCACATGTATATGTGTTTATGTTTATTTGGAGATAGTTCCTTAATTTGTCACATAGCTCAATAGTAAAGGTATTATTACTATCCTTTCCTAATTTGGTAAAAAATGAGATGCAGACAAGTTTTGAATTATATAGGAATCATTGTAGGCTCAGGCATAAGGTGTAATATTTAACATTAAACAAGACCAGAGTGAGTTCTTTATCCATATGTAGCCTGCTTATCTTCCATAGCATTTACACCTTCATCATTTCAGTGTCTGAGGTACTTATATCTTTTTTTTTTTAACCAATCTAGTTGATTCATTTACAAAGTTCCTCCATGTTTCCTGGAATTTTATCTTCTTTCCTGGCATGCCGCCTGTTTCCAAATACATCCCTGAGAGTAACCTGCAAGAATGGAGATGGCACTGTGCAGGTGCAGTTCCCATTTCCTTTCTACATATAGTTATGGAGACCAGAAGAAGGTGCATTATTGACCATCCTGTAGAGGAGTTAAGTTATCCTCCAGTTTTCTATCAGTCCAGCCTTCAGCAAATGGTAGCCTGTCCTGCCCTCACAACTTCTTGGCTTTATGAGCCGGGAAAGTTGACAGTGAACTGAGTTTGATGTTAATCCCCACTCTACTCAGCCTCTGACTCCAGCTGATTTCCTGTTTCCTCTGGTTGTCTCTTTGCCTCTCAGTCTCATCCATCGTCTCCCACCCCAGCTTCAGCCTTGTTTCTGTTCTGTCACTGCACCCTTTGGGAATGACTAGTAGCCCAGAGTTGAACATTAGGAAGCATATGAATTTGTTAAGGGAGACATATTACTCTAAAGGGACCAAACCAGTGCAGATTGTGTCATTGAGTCTTCAAGGGGTCATCAACAGCCTACATCAAAGCTATTCCTGGAGGGTATCATACTGGAAAATTTGCTTAAACTTCAAAATTGAAGTCCTTTTAAAATTTCTAAGTTGAATGGCTTATTGCTCCTTAGGCACATTGTTGAAGCACAACAATATTCTTACCCTTTTTAGGTGAATTTTTTATGAGGAAAGAAGAAAAACATCCTCTATTTAAGCTATCTTCTTTCTGTTTTCATAGCTTCCAATGTTTGCATTTATCCCTAAGGTTAAAAATAATTGACTTAAATAATCTATTTAGAGCTGCTTCTCCTGTTAGCCTATAAGGTAACCCATCCTTGTGTCACTCACTGCTGTATCCTCAGCATCCATGTCAGTCAGTGTTCGGGGTAAAATGTATTTAAATAACACTTCTCTGGGAATCAGGATGTGATAGTTATTGTTATACAGCTGGTTTAGTAGATCACGTGATGCTCAAATGTCTGGTGAAATATTATTTCTTAATCATCTGTGTTCGTGTTTCTGGAGGAGATTAGATGTTGACTTTGTGAACTGAGTAAAGTATATTGCCCTTGCCAATGTGGGTGGGCATCACCCAGGCTGAGGGCCTGAAAGAACAGTGGGGTGGAGGAGAGGAACATTCACAGACTGCTTGATTTGCTGATCTGGGACATTAAGTGTTGTGGTTCTTAGACTACGGATCATCCCACTGGCATTCCAGATTTGTTCCTGAGGTTTAATATATGACTTTCTGATGATGTTCTGCTAGGTGCACTAACACATTTTTTAAAAAAATTAAAAAGACAAGAAATTTAGCTCAGGTGTTCCAGTGTCTGTCTTGCAAGTGCAATGGCCCAGGTTTGATCCCCACTAACTACATACAACAATGCCAGGTGTGGAGACTCATGCTCACCAGCAATCAGAACACATACCACAGAGCTGGGCATGGTGGTTCATGCCTGTAATCCCAGTATTGGGGAGGCAGAGGCAAGAGGATTGCTGTGAGTTTGAGGATGAGCTCAGGGCCAGCCTGAACTACAAAGTGAGACCCTGTCTCAGAAAAAAATAATAATAATGAAATAAAAAGAAAAGGGTTTTTTTTTCTGAGAATTGCAGATGAAAGACTTAGAAACTTTCGCTCTATAATATTTTAAGCTAATATCATATTGTCTATCTCTATTATCTCTCTGTATTTTTTATAGAGAAAGAAATTTATATAGAGACACATAGGATATATATATAATATATGTATGAAATATACACACATATATAAATATATAATATATAATATATGAGATATATATATATATATATAATGTGTGTGTGTGTGTGTGTGTGTGTGTGTGTGTGTGTGTGTGTGTGTTTGCATTTTGCCTTTTGACTACTGGCTCTATTTCTACATAGAACCCTAACTAATACACCAGCTGTCACTGAGTCTTAAATGTTACGATGATAGAGTAAGTGTACAGCCAGTTGTACCTCTCAAAACAAATGGCTAATAGGTTCATTTGTCATCTGATAAATACCCTCAAATTCAGTTATCCAGGGTGAAACTCATAGGTTTGCAAGTTGATTGAGAATTGTCTTCCTCATTCAGTAGAAGTTATTCTTGGGAAATCTGTCATTAATACCATTTCCAGTTTCTGTCACACAGTACTTCCCATCATGCTTCATTCTTGAGCATTATGTTCTATAAGCAAAGAAATTGAGACTGGGTTTGTACACACAAATGGATAGATTTGAGGCCCATACTTTCAAGACAATTGGGATTTTAGGAGGAAGCTGGCATGGTAGCTGAAATCAGGAAGTGGTAAAAAAAGAGAAGCTTTTCATGGACTGAGGTCTTCCCCATGTTTCTTCTTCACCTGTGAGTTGAGTGAAGACAGGTCACAAGGGTGACATTGTGGGTCATAGACTGGAACATGACGAGATCCCTCAGTGAATGATTAGGGTAGGTGTGTCAAAGGAAGACCTGTTCCTGGGCTCATTTGGTCAACAGATCTCCTCCAGCCAGTGATGGAATGATATTCTTGGCTGTGTTTCCTGTCATTCTTTTCTTGTTCCAGAGCCAATTATCATTTTTTGGACAAGCTCAAACTTTCCTTGTTCATCATGCCGTGTTTTCTGACATGCAAATTAGATACTTGGAAGATCATTTTCTCCTCAATTTTGGAAAAAAAAGTATCTCCTTTTTCTTTCTTTCTTTTTTTTTTTTGAGAGACAATAAATTAAGGCTATGTTCAAGCTGTCAACTCTGATACAAAGTTTTTCTTGACCCCCTGATGAGACTAAATTCAAAACCAATTAGCTGCTTCATGACTTTCACCTTTGATGGATGGCAGCAGTTGTTTTCTCCTCCTAGGAGTAAAAGCAAGAATCAAAGAACTGAAAGGGATAAAATAACTCTTAGAAGTCATTAGTGTGTACAGATTTTAGTGATTACTTGGATAAAATTGTAGTATTTTCCAGGTTAGTAAGAAACAATTCAGAACAAGAGTACCAACATCTTCTGTAACAATCAAGAAAGCAATTTAAGAGATTTAGACAAATTGTACAGTCACAATTGTGTGGAGAGAAACACAGATAAAACAGAGGTGTTGGGACACTCCTTGAGTGTGTCTCCAACATATTCACTCAGGTCCTCTTCCAACTTGGCTCAGGGCCTTGTTAGTAGGTGGCACACAGAGCTTGTTCTTTGGCGCAGAAAAAAAAAATAGATGTTTCCTTAAAATTTTTGGTAGATTTCAGAGTTGTGAATATTTGCTTTGACTCCCTGCTAAATACTTTCCCGTACTCCTTGTGGATTTTCCTTTGGAGCTAGCAGAAAACTGCAGCACACTCTGCCCAATGTACAGTGGATGGGTCACTGTCAACAGGGTCTTTGCCTGAGCTACTTTCCGTATGGCTGGCTGGAATTCACTTCTCAATTCAGCTCAAATTCATTCGGGCTCTTCTTCTGTTAACACTTCCTAAACATCCCCATGCTATGATCGCTAACTCCCCTGGCTGTGCTTAAGATGATACATAAGAGTTTGCATTGGTGGCTCCACAGAACTCTCAACTCAAAAGTGGCCTGAATCACCATAGTCCAATGTTGCCTTTCAGTCTTGCCCACCCAGACATGACAGTGGTAACCAGTAACCATTTACTGAGTAGAAGGTGCGGTGTTAGGTGAGCACTCACTGTGGACAACCATTTAACACTGTGCCATTTATGGAAATGTGACTTGGAGGCTCCAGGAGGAGAACCTAGATGGCAGAGGACCCTGACTGTCATTCTTTAAAATCTCTTGTCACCAGGCTATGGAGGCCATTCTCACATGGCTCTCAGACAGCGACTGTAGGTGGCAAGGGTACCAAGGCCAGGCAAGTCTTGGAGACAGATGGATCAAATGACAGGTGACTCTCCTACAGAACTCCCTGAAAAGGTCTGTATTCAGCCATCCTTACATCCTATTATGGTGTAATCTGCTTCTGAAAATCTCTCTTTTCTCACTTCACCAGGATCAGCCAAGTTCCTTAGCCTTGCTTGCTCCCTCGTTTCTTTCATAGAATTTTCTCCTGTTCCATATTTTGACATTGTGTGCAGTCCTGGCATCTGCATCTTGGAGAATCTAGGCCCCACTTGGCAAATGTGTTCTGCATGTGCCATGACAGGTGACAGAGGCTTCTCTGTTGGCAGGTGAACCAAGATGCCCCAGCATTGCCCCATTAGACAAGCATCAAACAGCAGCGCATAGAGAGGCAGATGGTATGCTCCTAGAGGAGGAGCAGCAACAGGAAATGATGTCACAAGTGGTTTGGGGACTTGGTCTCCAAACAGTTTACCATCACGATCCAGACTGCCGAACTCTTAGGTCACTCTGAGAAAAGTACTATTTTCCTTAAATTTAAATTAAAAAAAAAAAACACTCCAAGGATATCTTGAGATCCCAAAGATCAGTGCCAGGAACTACCAAGATCTGTGGTTAAAACTGAGTTCAGGATTCTAACTATTTCCACTTTATATGATTGCTGTATATTTTCTGAGCATTTATAGGTATTTTCAATCCCCTAATATACACAAATTAAAACATCCCTAAACAGATCAAAATGGACCAATGGGAACATCCTTAAAAATACGATTTAAGGAAAATTACCTAGAAAAAAATGTGACTCGATAAATGTATGCAATGAGATATCTCACATACAATTTAAAGAGTTTACAGAAGGAAAGTGCAGATATTGTGGAATACAGATAAAATAACTTGGAGGCAGAATGTTGTTAAATAAGTTCTTAACAATGGTGGCCTTGAGCATGCAATAGGAATTTAGCTAAAGGAGCCGGATTGAGCTTGGGTGTGGGGGGGTCATCTGTGCAGTAGCTTCGTTACCTGCAAGCTAGCAGCCCGAGCTTCAGATTGTCTTCAGAAGTCCAGTCATTATGCATTGCTTTTCCTAATGGACATTTAATCTCTTTTGTTTTAAACTTACATCCTGAACTTATATTTATTTGCTTATTTTGCTTTCTTATAAAATATAGTTAACAGTCAATTTATGTTTTCATAGTGAATATAATTCTCAATATTATTTTATTACTGAACCTACCTCAGATTTGTGGAAATTTTGTCAGATCTGTAGTACTGATTTATCTTTAGCATTTAGTACATATTAAATTGTGTTAGTCACTTCCAGAGGAGGCAAGAGAGTTACTTTTCTTAGCTTCTGCTTGGAAAAAAAAATGGCTGATGTTATATCTACAAAATGGAAAAAAGTATGAGTCAGTGACCCAGAAAACATAAGCATTTTTTTTGTTTATTTTCTTTTATTTTTGGTACCGGATATTGAATCTAATTCTGCACATGTGCTAACTAAGGCCTTTACCACTGAATTACATCGACATTTCCATGTCCTACTTTCATATTTGTTAAGAAAGGGCTTATCGATTTCACAAATATGACAGGGATACAAAACTCAAAACTTGTTTGTTTTTATATTTAGAACCCAATAAATATCCAGCCTATTTCATTTGATTCTTTGCCAGTCATGTACTGTTATTACAGATGTATTATGTTTTTAAAATATTGAAATTATATCATGTGGCATAAATGTATTCTTTTAAAACATACAATTCAATGATTTTTTAGTATGCTCACAAAGTTGTACAGCTGTTATTGTTAACTTATTTCAGAACATTCTCACCGTTCTAGAAAGAACCCAATGTTCATTAGTATCATCTCTGGTCTTCTTTTGTTTCTAAGGCTCACAGGGATACACATTTTCATTGTAAATTTCTTTTGTATCAATCTTTGTCACAGAAAAATGGACACATTTTCAATTCTTTCATATGGTATTTACCTTGAATTCAAACTTGAATGAATGGCAAAGCAATGCCCAGAACCAAATTAATAGTGTTTATAGTCATCAATCTTTAACTCAGAAAACTCATTTCACTCTCTCTATTTCAATTCAACTTTTATCAGTGGTTCATGGGAAAAGAGGAAAGAAATCATTGGCAGTAATTACATAAAGTAAAATATTTCTGAGAAAATAGTAGGGCTGCTTTTATCTCTCAATTTGTTTTAGGTTTCAGAAAGTTCAAAATCAAATTTAAATTTATATTAGTAATGAATTCATGGCACTGCAAGTGGTATTTTTAATTTTTTATCTTTCTACGTGTTATTTTCCTTATAATTATGATTGTTATTATTATAGAGAAATTATTTAGTTTAGTTATCTGCCTTTCCTGTGTGTTGTAATAAAATTGCATGATAGAATTTGTTATGAATGACCTGTGATATTTTGAATCTTGAGATATAAAGTAAAATTCTCTCTCTCTCTGTCTCTCTCTCCACACACACACACACACACACACACACACACACACACACACACATACACACACACACACCACACTATGGTGCACCATTAAAAAGTATTTCCTTAAAATCTTTTATTTACCTTACTTTAGTATGGATTATTTTGTTTGCTTTCTGAGTTCAAGTAGGTCTTTTTTTCTTGTTTAAAAATTATTTATGAACAGGAAAAACTTATGAATTTCGACCTTCCTTTGTAGAGGACACAAGACTAGAATAATTTTATGTGTAGTTCATTTTAAGACTCAATTTCAACGATTGATATTTAAATTGTAATAATTATTGTACTATCTATATTTACAATAAAACAGTACTACTTTTATAACTTTACAAATCTAATGTTGTCTTTGTCTACCATTTAGTATGATTTCTCACTGAATATTTAAAATGAGTAATCTTTGTTCTGTTTAACAGAAAAAGAAAACTATGCTATCAAAGCAAACTTATGATGTTTCAAAAAGATTTTCTATTAAGTTTGTAAAGGAACATAATTTAGCATTTACCAAAAACACCAATTACTTTTCTTGGTAAGCTTACCAAGTTAAATTTTTGTGTATGACTAAGAGAAAATATTTATCCATAGTGACATATAAAGTGTGTAAATTTCCTTGAGCCATTTCAGAATGAATCATATTACAGTAACTCCCTGACTTACAAATAGTGAAGTTGTGAATTTTCAGGAACATTCCTGGATTGGCTCAAATGTTTAACTTACCATTTTAAGGTAACTATAAAAATAGCTTATTTACAGTATTTTTGTGTTAATTTATTACGCTTTACATTGTATGTTTGTGTGAAAGGTGTATAAGCCTCACTTTATAGGACATACAAATGGATTTGATTTATGAATGTTCTGTGAGAATGGAATGCATTTGTGAATTAGGGACTTAATATACTTAACTCACAACAGACTTATCCCAGAAACTAAAGCTTACAACTCAAAAAATAATAAAAAAAATTCACTGAGCTGAGGCTTAGAAACTTGTTTTCTAGTCCTGGCCATCTACAGATATAATAGTGAGAACTCTTTTCACCTTTCTGAGCCTACTTCCTCGCTCTATGCTAAAATGTCAGCAATTAACTACCTCTTAGAAATCAAGTTGACAGTCCATGGCTTTAGATCCTGAAAGTCAGGAGACAGAAGGAAGTCTGGGCTAAATAACCTGTAAATCTTCCCTGCTGGAGTTTGTATTCCAGGATTGGAACAGGATTATACTCCCGTCTGTGATCTGGGGTTGATATAACAGAGACCTCCACATGACAGCAAGGTGGAGGTGAAGCAGTAACATTTCCTCTGTGAACACCGGTAAAATAACTTTTAAAGTCAGAAGCAGGTTTTATACACTCATTCAGAAAGTGACTCAAATGCAGAAGGATGCTTTTCAGTACCGCACAGTCCTATACTTAACAATTCTTTCTTCTAAAAATTTTTTTTGTTATAACTTTCACATAATCCTGAAGAGATTCTTCCGTCTGAAGTCTTTCATGCATTCATATTTTGTGTGATGCCTGATGTGAGCAGAAATAAAAGAGACAATGAAGTAGTAACTATGACTGTAACCCTCTTGTAATCTGAAGACATACCAGGGATTTTCTTTTTTGTGAAGTTTTCTGGGAGTTGCTGGCCCTCTGAAAGGAACTGATTATCTTTTCCTTGACCAATCAGCATGTCCAGCTGAGAACCTGAATAAGACTTCACAAGAAGGATTGCATTCTAAGTCTTCCATTTACGTTCATCAGTCCCCAAATATCCAGTAAAGACATTTTTGCCCCAAGGACAGAACCCTGGCTTGCAAATTGGAGTAAATGCTGATGCAGATTTGTATTTTCCAGGGTTTTTCAAAGCATAAATCACTGCTCCATGGCCTCTTGAGTGGCCATTCATCCTTTGGATGTTCACTGGAAAATTGGCATTTATGCATTGGGGCAGCTTCTTGGATACTCAAGAGTCCATTCTGTAGTTAGTTTTCCAGGGACCTTCAGTAGCATTCACATAAAAACCTGCACCAGTGCCACAGTCCCAGCTTTCATGTTCTCCTCTAGTCCAGCATTCGTGAGGGCTAGAATCTGGAAAATCTGATTCACTGGCTAGAATCAGAAAGCCAGTGTAGGGCAGAACACTGTCCAGTTTCTGCCTTTGGTGCAAATTTTCTTTCACATTTCAGGGCCACACTCTCCTGTTCACAAACTTGCTGCTGTCCTTCAATGCCCTTCCGCTGGAAATGTGCTTCAGTGTCATTCTTTTCCTGTCTGTTAGCTATTTGCTTGTCTGTACCAAAGGGCAGTTGGCCGTGGGTGCTAGGGCAGTGGTGGGGCTCACCAGAAATGCTCAAAGGGAGGGCAGCTTTCAAGTAGTTCTTCAGTTAGGGTCAGTTTTCTTCTAAGAGACATTTGGCAAGACCTAAATAACTCTGTGTGTGTGTGTGTGTGTGTGTGTGTGTGTGTGTGTGTGTGTGTGTGTGGCTATTCCCACTGAGAAAGAAAGAGTGAAGACACCACCTTAGAAGTAGAGGACAGAAATTGTTCCTATACTTCCTTTAATGTGAAGAACTCCTACAAAATATATTTATATCCCTCAAATGTCAATAGTGTCAACAGTCATTAACTCTAGGCTATTCTTTAAAAACAGCTTTTATCACTCAAAGTGAAATAGGGTGAAGGGGAGAAAATAATGAGATTATAACAAAAGGAAAGGAAACAAATTTTATGCATATAGGGGGGTGGTAGGGTGGGTAGGGCTAGGGGAAAAATGAGAATTAAGTTGTGTCTTATACTGGTACAAATCCCCACTGTGGAGTGCAATCGTGATGTGTATATGTAATGTACCAATAACGATTTCAATTAAAAAGAAAAAACAGCTTTTATTACTTAAAGTATAACATGGTTAAAGTAATCATTGGACTAGTCTGGATTTTTCTTGGTTATAGTGAGGAAGATGGTTTGATGAACACTACGAATGCCAGCTGGTCAGACTGGCACACACATGTGCAAAATGGATCGAATCTGGTGAGTGTGGCCTTGTGTGAACCTCCACATTGTCTGCAGTATCTGTTAGTGCTCCATTTTATTTTATTATAGTCATACTAGTAATGCTATCTCATTTCAATTTTGATTTGCATTTCCACTATGACTAATACTACTTTCTTTCATGTATGATTTGGCCACTGGTAAAGGTTCCTCAGAAATATACCTATTCTATTATTATTATTATTAGTCTTTTTGAGACCAGGTCTCATTGTGTAATCCAGATTGGACCTGAACTCACTATGTAGCCCAGGCTAGCCTCAAATTCACAACAATCCTCCTTTCTCTGCCTCCTGAGTGCTGGGATTACAGGTGTGAACCACCACACCCAGCTCCTATTTAATTCTTTTCACATTTTTAGTTGAACAATTTTCTATTTCACACTTTTTCTTTAAATATGTTATGTTTTTAGATGAATTTTAAATGCTTAGCAAAATTGATGGGAAGCTACAAAGATTTCTCATATATTCTCTGTTTGTGCACACTAATAGTCTTCCCTATCATCTCCTACACTGTAGTATATCTGTTTGGGAATTCTGAAAGTTATTTATTGAATCTGCAGGTTAATTAGATAAATGTCCACCTCTTCATAATTTTCTTGCATCCCAAAACTTAAATGTCTTTCAACTTATTTAAATATTCTTCAGTTTCTTATAATAGCTTTTTACTAATTTAAGTATAAAAATCTTGTAGTTTGGTATTATACTTTTTTCCAAGATTTTTACTTTCTTTAATGTTATGATACATTTTTACAAAATTTACTTGGATCATTTCTTTAATCATTCATAATATATGTTTGTGGTACATAATATATTCATTATGAGGATTTGGTACATGTTCAAAGTGAAATACAACTTGTAGTTTCATATTTATATTGTCTAAATGGCTGAATTTGGTTTTGGCAGATTCCTTAATATTGTAAAAAATAATGATTCTAAAAACAAAGGTAGGTTTACTTTCTTTTCCTGTTTGAATGCTTCATTGTTTTCCCCAATTGTTCTGCAAGAAACTTCAGCATAAAAGATAAGGGATGAGAACAAAAATTCTTTCTTTGTTCTTTACATTCTGAATAAATCTGTCAATGTTTTAAGTATAGTTTTTAATCAAATGTGTCCTGTACTGGTATATACCCTCAATGTTGAATATGATCATAATTTATATATAAAATTCATCATTAAAATATTTTAAGTATAATGTTAATTATGGGTTTTTCATTAATGATATTTTTAGGTTGAAAATTTTTCTATTATTCTGTAATATTTTTATCATAAGATGATCTATATTGAATTACATGTTTTTAAAAATATGTATGAGTTGATCAAGTTTTGTCATTTTTTATTGATATGATGAGTTGCATTAATTGATCTCACATGTTGAACAAACATGACGTTGCTCAAATTCCACTTTTATATGACTAAAGCTATCTAATTGTGTTGTTAGATTTGATTCCTTACAATTGCATTTTTTAGAAGGTTTTTGTCAGTATTCTTGAAGGATGTTGATTAATAGATATCTTCGGGGAGTGCATCTGTCTCATTTCAACTTTAGAGTAGTATTAGAATACATAAGGAAGCTTCATTTCTATCCTTCCTCCCTTTGTTTTGGAAGGATTTGTGAATGCTTGATATTCAGCTTTCTTTAAATATGAATTTTATTAACAAAACCTTTTACTCTTTCACTTTTCTTCCGGATAGTTTTTGAGTCCTATCAAATCTTAACTTGTTTTAGGTGTGTTTTGATTTTCTATTCATTTATGAGTAAGATATTATCTTTCAATAAATGCAAATATTTTATCTGGATTTCTGATTTCTTTGGCCACTAGTAAATGTTCCTCAGAAATATACCTATTCTATTATTATTATTATTATTATTAGTCTTTTTGAGACCAGGTCTCATTTTGTAGTCCAGATTGGACTACACTATGTAGCCCAGGCTAGCCTCAATCTATTATTATATTATATATTATATTATATTATAGTATAGGCTATATTATAGATATTATTTTCTTATTTATTTCTGTACGATTTCTAGTAATGCTTTTTCTTTCATTATGTGCCTTAGTATTTGTCTTATTATTTTGTTTGTTTGTTTGTTTTATTAGTCTAGTTACTCTGCGAAGTTCTTTGATCTCTTAAGAGAACCACCTTTTGGTTTCATCAATTTTCTGTTTACCCATTCTCCTTTTCAACTAATTTCATTCTCTGCTTTGTTACTTCCGCCTTCATCTTCCTGCATGTTTTGAACTAAATTCATTGCTGTTTTTCAAATTTGTAAGATGGAAGGTTAGATCATTCCTTTGGTTAGCATGCTGTGGAGATTCTAGCCCGTCCTCAGTCTACCCCATTGCCTCAGACTGTATTTACTTTGGGAGACAGGCACTACACAGATGATGGGTGGGTGAACCCCAGGGACTTATGACTTCTGTCTTTACAAAAGAAAGGTAATGACACAGACCCCAAAAGAGAAAATGTAGTGTGAAGACATCCATCTAATTGAGAGGCTCATGAGAACCTAATTATGCTAATTCTTAATTTGCACCGTCTTATCATCCAAAATCCCAAGAAACCAAAGTTACATTGGTTGAGCAGCCTGTGGTATTTTTGTGGCAGTTCTAGCACACTGACATCAGAGTGTTCTCTGGGTTGATTTTTGTTTAATTTTTTACCTTTTGATTTTTTGAGGTAGGGTCATCCTCTGCATTTCAACTGGTCTTGAACTTCCTATGTAGTCCAGATTGCTTGCAAACTTGTGGTCCTTTTGCTGCAGCCTCCTGACTGTTGGGATTGCAGGCTTGTGTACCATGCTCTCCTCTCTGCTTTTAATATAGATTTTATAAATGTAAATTTTCACCTAAGATCTACTTTGCTTGTCACTAATAAAATTTGGTACAGTGTTTCTCATTCATTTACCTCAAAGTATATCCAATTTTTCTTTTAATTTTAACCCTATGATTACACTGGAACAGTTTGATATATTTTGATATATTTTTGAATTGTCAGTATTGTCCCATTACACATTTCTAATTTTAATAGTGAAAGACATATGATTTTGCTTTTAAAGTTATTAATAATTTTGATGCATAAAATATAGTCCATCTTAAGGGATGTCTATTGCTTTGAATTGACCGATTATGATGTATCTAGGTGATCTCTGTGTTTGTCTTGCTTGAATTTCATTATATTTCACTTATATGTAGATTGAAGTTCTTAATCACATTTGGAAAGTCTTTGTTTTATGTTCTTCAGACTGCTTTGTCTTCTCTCTTTTCCTCTCAAGTTCTGCAGAATTCTGAGCTTCTCTTATATGTGTGTGATTGACTTCACAGCGCTCGTCTCTGGGTTTGCTCACTCTTCTGTTCCTTTTTTTCTTATCATCTTCAGCCTAGATTATATCAAAGCAATCATCTTCATGTTAGTGATTATTTCTTTTATTTACCCAAAGAAGCTATTTAGGGGTTTTTATTTAACCAATTAGCTATGATATTCAAGTCTCAAATGTTTTCTTTTTTATTATTTCTATTTCTTTATTGATATTTTATTTTTAATGATACAATATTTGGTGGGCCCTAATTGCTTTTTATTCTAATTTTTTCTAGTCCTTAGTGTTTACACTGAGGTGTCCCATTTACAGAGAAATGTTTCTCAGTCCCTGCCTCTGTCTGTATGTCTTCCCAAGGGTTTGTGTTCCATGGTAAGTGTTCTAGATGCATCTAGGACCCAGCACTCACCATGTGAGATGGTGATCACATGTGGTTCTCAAGAGGGAAGACAGTAAGTCATGTTCAGTTTTATTATCAGTAACTAATGGTGCTTGTCCCATATCAGGAAATTAATCCTTATTTTTGAAAGGAAAGGTGGGAAATGATCATTATTTCCAGGAAGTGGTTTTATACTGTAGAAAGTAAGGGATTAGGGGGTGGATAGAGTAGAATCTCAGTGGCCAACACTCAGAACCAATTTCTACTCTTTCATTACACATTTATTCTCTCAGGATAAGTTCATCACTGAAAGGCATTTCTCACAGTATGAGCAATAATTCAGTTAAGAAGATATTTCTTTGTAAAACATAGAAGATATATGAAATGTTTATAATCATGGTGGCACTGGGCAGAGTACCATGGTAGAATTATAGTAAGATTTTTTAAATAGAGGACATTAAAAGGAGCATAGTATGAATTATCCGTGATGGTATGAAAATCTTTGCAGTCAAAAAATAAAAGAAGTAGGAACATAATTTGTGACCATGATAGTTTCCCTCTACAGTTTACTCCATCCTCTTGTTCTTAATTTTGATATTTTTAAAAAATGAATAACCTCCAGAGAAGTTCCGGAGGCAAATGCATCTTCAGTCACATTTCAGGAGTTCATCCGTAATTGTTCCACCTGATCTCTATCCTAGAGCATGACCCAATCACTGGAGCAATTTGAATCAACTGATCCCTGGAGGCTCTGTGTGCTGCTACTGACCGTCTTCCTTCAAGTTCCACCATCATGATAGCCTAGGTTGGCTACTGCCACTTTAAATTGCAGGTTTATCTTGAGTCCTGGAGAATGGAAGTCGTTTCAGGGGAAAGGATGATGAATCACATGGCAGGGAACAAATGTAACTGTGATTAATGGGACATTGCACAACAACAACAAAAAACCAGAGCCAACTGTGTGCAGAGATAACTGGAGCCACAAAGACGCACTTATTGTCTGAGGGATGTAATTAACTCCGAGCCCCTCTGTAGCCTGGACAACTGATTGCAGTGCGCTTTTCCATTGTTCTGTTCATAATGACAAGGTTGTGGCTTCTTCTTTTAAATACAACCTATTAAAGAACATTTTTCTCTAATGCGTGGTACTGATAAAATGTCAAAGTCTGAGATATGGCAATTGGAAGAAGCACATATATAAATAACTATTCAAATTCACTACTTTTACTCTTTCCCAAGGAGGTAATGGAAAACCTCCAAAGATTTGACTTGCGATACATGAACATCTACAAAACATGAATACAGGAAAGTTTAACTGATTATCTTTTTTGGGGGATTGTTTTATAGTACAGAGAGAAGTTGTTTACAAAAATTGCTTGATGAGAGTAACTATGATGAAGAAAACATTTTTGCTTGCCATTTATCACCTCCTGGTAGGACAGAACCCTGTTCTGTTCACACATGCGCATTTGTTTTATTATGAAAAAAGAAAAACCCAGAAATTACTTTGCTTATTGTAAGGAATAGTTGGCTTGAATAGCTGTGAAGGTACAATGTGCTCAGAAACTGCTTTGTATATTTATATAAAGAATATCAGTATTCTGAACATTGTTGGCTATTACAGTCTTGTCTACATTCTTTAGTTAGCAAAATTGAAAACAATCTGTATTTATTTATTTATTTGAGACAGGGCCTTGCTTTTGTAATTCAGGCTGGCCCTGAGCTCAGCCTTGCATTCAAAGCAATCTTCCTGCCTCTGCCCCCAGAGTGCTGGGATTACACACGCCTGAGCCACTATGCCCAACACTGCGGTATGTGGTTTTATTGCTGGTGGGTGTGAGTTTCTACACCCAGAATTGTTGAACGTGATTACCAGGGATTGAACCCAGGCCCTTGCACTTGCAAGGCAGGCAGCGGAAGCACTGATCTAAATCCCTGGCCCCAAAACAATCTGTATTTAAAAATTATTCCCAAACCTTTTGCCAAAATTGGAAGCTTTCTTAATATTTGATACCTGCTTTGTTTTACATCTTCAGAATGGTTTGGTTACTTCGATGAACAGAATAGATTTTACTATTACTCTGTAAACATCTCAGATATTACTTTTTGTGGATTTCCAGCTTGATTCCTAGATGCTGGACTGTTTCTGGCTCCCTGATATTTAAATAATGACAATATCTTCGGCTGTGTAGAACATTTTTCCTCTGTAAGTAGCAGCAACTCTGAGTCTGAAATTTCTGTTAAAGAGTAGATATACAGTATCAGTGAAACAACATGGAGTTGGGGGAAATTATATGTGATTTTTTTAGCTCAGTTTGTTGATATAAGTCACATCAACTTTTTTTTTTTCTTTTTTTTGAAGATAGGATCTCCCTTTGTAGTTCAGGCTGGCCCTGAGCTCAGCCTCATACTCACATCACAGCAATCCTCCTGCCTCTGCCTCCCGAGTGCTAGGATTACAGGTGTGAGCCACCATGCCCAGCACTGTGGTATGTGGCACTGATTGCTGCTGGGCATAAGTCTCCATGCCCAGTAATGTACACAATTACCAGGGATCGAACCTGGGCCCTGTGCTTGCAAGACAAACGCTGGAAACACTGAGCTAAATTCTCAACCCAGAGTAGCATCAACTCTTATGCTGACTGTGAATCTTTTTTTTTCATTCAAAAAACAGAATAATATTTACTTTTTAGAAGTATGTAAAGAATAAAATACATTGTGCTCATGGTATGCTATAGAAACAATCATAGTTCACTGACACGACTTCTTCCATAGAAGAATGATTAAAATAAGGTATTATATGTTATTTATCACTGCTTTTACTATGAAAAAGAAAAAAAGGAGAAATAGTCACAGACTTTAGGAATCACAGTGCAACCTCTATTGTCATTTAATACACATTTGATCATTCAAAAAACCATTTTGTCAAGTTTTGCTAATAAGGGCACTAGATAGCTAGAATGTTTAAAAAAATCATGTGAATGAATGAAGTGTTCAGATCATTCTTTTATGTTTGATAAGTGATCCTTGAAATAAAACATGAGATGGCCATGTGACACACAAGACGCCATGGTGAGATCTCTGGTCCAGCTCAGCTGAGGGACCAGGCCAGGCAGCAGAGGCTTTTGCAAGACATGGGGTACCCCGGCCACTGTTCTGTTTATCTACATCAACTCTCCACTCTGTGAAGTCAGTTTTACTCACTGGTGACTCCTCTGCCATTAATCTTGTTCCTCCATCTTCAATTTCTAGGCTCACTGGGGATTTTCTCTCTTAGCAATAGCACCCCACAATAAGTTGTATTCCTATTTCTGGTTTGGGTTTCAACAAATATCATGTAAAAATGATTGCTGTAGGTAAGTATTTTTTCTGGAATTTACTTGGCTTGACAGTCATCTTTGTCAATACTTCACCTTTAACAAAGCACATCTAATTCATCTTGTCATAGAAAGAGAATGAGACTGATGAGGAAATGGAGGGAAACAGACTAATTTGTATAGTCACCTGGTCTGTCTGGATAGAGCTAGATGTCTTAGCCATGTTCTAACCGGGTCTGTATTTCCAATGGATTTTCAGAAGAACTAATTTAAGATATCAATAAGCAGTTTCAGTTGTAATTCCACTGGATCCAGTAGGCACAGGCAAGGAATATTGAACACGTCCCACCCAGCAAAGGACTGTGTGGCCCTGTATGTCAACAAGCCATATTTTAGACTTCTTTGACTGGATCAAAGTATGGCTCCTGAGGAGGTAGGGAGAAATCTCTCCCCACTGATTCACTGGTCTCTATGCATACAAAAATGATATACAGTGATATAGGAAAAGCAAGTCACAGATCTGGAATCTATTTCCCTGCTTTCCACCGACTTACCTTGTGCTTCTTCAGTTCACTCCCAATGGCAAACATGAACTTAGAACCTCTGTGTAGAAAAACAGAGCAGACTTAGGAAATGAAAGTTTTTCCTTTCAGCACTGACCACGTATGAACTAGAAACCAGCATCTATGGCACTGTCCTGTTGCCCTTACAGAGGGAGAGGACAATATTCTTTCTCTGATGCCTCCTCGGCTGTAGCTTTACAGCCCCATAGATGGTATCTAAAGAGTATATGTTGGCCAAATATTAAATAAATCAGTATAAATTAATAATAGATAATAATGAAATGTTCTTTATTGCTGTTGTACTTATATTCATCTTGGCTTTATTTACCTTTTTCTCCTGGCTGCTTGGATTTATATGTCATACTAATCTTTTACTGTTTCACTTTTTCACCCATTTTTCTTGGCGTCCTTCTATCCTAGCCTTTCTATATTTTTAATTCTAAATTAAAATATTTTGTTACCTTTTTCATCGCCTCTTCAATTGATCTTTTTCTCTCCTTTTCCGGTAAGTCTTTTTTTTTTTTTTCATCGTCAAATTTTTCTTTCTCAATACAGTTGAGAATAAAAATTGAAAAAAGGTAAAAGAGAAGATAATTTTGAATATCTTATCCACTGCCTCTGGTCAAAGACATGATCATTGACCCAGGGATTAGATAGTTATGATGACCATACTTTACAGAAGAGGGACTCATACAAGCCACATGCACCTTAGGGATGGTGTAAGCCTGGAAGGCTCTTAAGTAGGAAATGTTTCTTAATATTATCATTCATTAAGTTTATTGGTGCATTTTAAGTATACGTTATGATGACAATCATCATTAGAAATTTGTACCTGTACATGATATTTCTTATTTTTTCCTATTCCTCTACACTTCTTTCAACCCTTCCACCTCTCCCTATTTATAAAGACATTGTTTCTATTTTTTCCTTCTTTCTCATGATTTTTTTCTTTTCCCTGCCAGCATTGTGGAGATCAGTGTGGATATTCCTCAAAAGATTAGGAATGGGGCCGGGGAGTTAGCTCAGTGGTTCCAGCGCCTGTCTTGCAAGTGCAAGGACCCGGGTTCGATTCCCCGGTAACCACATAACAACACTGGGCATGGAGACTCACGCCCAGCAGCAACCAGTACCACATACCACAGTGCCGGGTGTGGTGGCTCATGCCTGTAATCCCAGCACTCGGGAGGCAGAGGCAGGAGGATTGCTGAGATGTGAGTTTGAGGCTGAGCTCAGGGCCAGCCTGAACCACAAAAGTGAGACCCTGTCTCAAAAAACCTAAAAAAAAAAAAAAAAAAAAGGGAATGGAAGCTCCCTTTGACCTGCCACTCCACTTCTGGGTGTCTTCCCAAAATAATTAAAAGCATCATACTACAGTGATGAATGTGCACCCATGTATATAGCAAGCAGCTCAGTTTATAATAAATAAATCTTGGAGCTTTAACATTCAGTTAAAAATTTGTTCCTAAGCGAGAAATTCAGATGCTAACTTCACTAATCTCCGACTCCCTGTTACCGTCTGAATAAGGCTCCAAGGTGGAGCCTTTATTTCTTTTCATTTAGTCTATTTACTTTAGCTAATAACACAATACTACAGACTGGAGAAGCTGTAGAGAAAAGAGATTTACACTGAACCCATTTTCTGGTCCACTGTCAAAGGGCTGCCTCTCCTTGATGTCTTTTTTGGTGACTGACACCAGAGGTGGCTCAGGGCTTCCGTGGAGAGAGAGAAAGCAAATGTTTCCCATATTTTCTCCCTCTATTGTAACAAGGCCACCAAGAATCCGGACAAGGATCCACCCTGATTGCTTCATTTCATCCGGATCATTTCCTAAATAGCCTACATTTAACACCAGACTAGGATGAAGTTTCCACTTTGTTAATATCCCCAGTGGGAATTAACTTCCAGTGTGGGTTTCAGAGAAATTAAATGATATTCAAGCCATAGCATTTTTGTATTCTTGTCACATACAAGTTGTGATCAAAAGTAAAACAAATGTTTAAATTTAAAAACATATTATCAGGATAAATGCATTACCATGAATCCCTTTCAAAATATTCCCCAGTCCTCATCACATGCTTGTCCATGACTCTTGTTGCTTTATAAAACAGCTCTGGAGGACCTTTTGCAGGAATGTTTTAAATTAAATTATGTGTTGGCTGCATTGATTCCCCAAATCAACTCAAAATGTTTATCTTGATCATTTTTTATGTTAGGAAGGAGCCAGAATCTGCACAGTGCCAGATCTTGTGCACAGTTGGGTGAGGACATGGAAGTCTGCCCGCCCTCCCTGTCCACAGCACTTACTGTACTTTTTCATCAAACCTTGTGACAATCCTCACAACCACTCCCAGAACTGCTTCAGAGGTGGCAAGAACCAT
>PVIR01019062.1:0-32487 GCA_004026965.1 Petromus typicus | reverse complement strand
AAAATGCCATAGTATGATTAGGGCACCTTTTCCAGGCTCCTATGTGCATCTTACCAAAAAGCCTCAAATATTTAAAGTAATATGACTGAGTTACTTCCTAAAATCGAAGTCTTCTGAAGATACAGACCAAATGGCATTTAAATGAATAACTAATGAGAAAAGGGTTTTCTCATTAATTTCCTGTTGAATTATCATTGCCAAATCGTTGTCACAATAGTAACTGTGGTGGACTAATTAATGGTCAGCTTGAGCAGGGATGCCCAGCTGACCTGAGTGAGCGTGGCTCTAGAGGTGGGAGACCTACGTGAGGGCTGTTGCCAGTGGCACAAAAGGAGAACAGGAAGGGAGGATCACTGGCTGCTGATTTCCCAGTAGAAGCTTTGCTATGGCTGGTTTTCCTAATACAAGACCCGCCGTTCCCATCAGAGCTGCTCAGGTCTTTGCTACCCCAGTGAAGGCCACTATTCTCTTCAAGGGTGCTCTGGTCTTGTCCTGGCCCAGTGCAGATTAGATTCCTCAGCCTTCCGGCATAGATCCGTCACCATGCCCAGGTAGAAACTTTCCAGTGCAGATCCCTGAAATGGTCTTGCATGAGACTCTAGGCTCTAGGCCTCTGGCTGCTAGACTTGTGCTGGATTCTTCGGGGCTCTAATACACAAAAAGATATCTTTTACCTCTTGGCATTTGAGTTGTGGGCTAATATTGTAAGATAATCTTGGAAGTGTATGTTTCACGTATTAAACCACTAACCTATTAGTTTAGTAATGTAAGCTGTTTTCTCAAGGAAGCCAGAAAAATCAACTGTACCAATCATTCTAAAATGGATACAACTTGGTCTTGATTTATACCTTTTTATGGTCATTTCTAAGAACTCTTACAAACACACACAAAACAGAAAAGCAGGGAAGTCACGGACTTGGTGACTCATCCCCTGAGCTCCTGGACACAAGAGTCTTGGGCCACTTTAGAAAGAAAGATCTGGATCCTTCTTCACATGGAATATGGTGTCTCGGTCGTGTTCTGGTTGCTGAAATACACCCACAACTTACAGGACAGAGGTTTAATTTGACTCAGTTTCAGTCTGTGGCCAGCCAGCTCCAAGGCAGGAAGGCACTGAGCGGGTGCATTCTCCATCTGCACCATGACACTTGGGTGTACTCATGAGCCCATTTCTGCGAAGCACTGCTCCACCACGTACAGCTGTCATAACCACAGCAAGACTTTTCCAGTCTTGTTGATACTGCCAAATGGTGCGTTGAAAAGAAGATGGATTAAAACAAAAAACTAGGCCAACTCACATTTTAGCCCCTCACATCATCCCAAAAGTTTGAGATGAAAGAGTAAAAAAGCCTTCCTTATTCTATCTATCTTATGAATTTCTTTCAAAGAGTCGGTTAAGAGGTGAATCCATTTAAAGTAAGTTAAATGTCTGTATGGAAATGTCAAGATGAAGCTCATTATTCTGTACAGTATCTCTAATAATTATAACTTTAAAATGTAATAAATGATCTAACAATGAAAATGAAGTTATCTGTTAAAAGAGACAAAGAGAAAAGCTAGATGCAATTGTCAGCAACTGTCCATTGCTCATGGAGCTATGAGCCATGCAGCTTCCATGGTGGGGTTTGGGGTTCTCAACCCAACAGATGTTCAGGGTGATGGTACCCCAGGAACAGAGGAGCAGAGGAGAACAGAGGCAAAGAGAGGTGCTGAAGAAGCAAGGCTGAGATAAACAGAAAACCTCTTGCACAGGAAACAGGGCAGAAATGAGTGCACCGCAGGGCTTCACACAGCACTCAGTGAGCAAGCATCAGGGATCCCAACTAGTTAAAAGTCAAGCACATTTCTCCACAGTATTCTGTAGGGATCTAGTTCTGCTGAGAACCTCGCTTTTCTCAATATACTTCAAACCTGTCTGCAATAATTATCTGAGAAGCAGAAATGAGGCATTTTAAATTTCAGTGACACATTAATGAACAAGGTAATCCTCTTGACAGATACGGAGAAAGATTCACCACAGGAAATCAGGCAAGAGCTCCTTGGATCAAAATACAAGCGATATAACCAGCCCTGGCAGGCCCACCCTGCATCAGAGCCACAATGCAATAGGCACAGCCCCTTCAAACTCCTTGACACCCTGACAGATTTACTGCTTTTATTTTCCCTGGCTGGTGTTTGGAAGGCATCTCAGCACAGAAGACAGGAGCGTTTGTCTCTGAGTCAAGGGTTAACAGGACCCTTAACTGCAGGATAATTTATAACAAGGTCTCACCTTTTTACAAGAAAATGCTTTCTGCAAAGTGAGGGAGTAATTGATGCTCCAGTCTGAGATGTAAAATCTCAAAGTACAACTCAAAGTACTAGTCGGATCACGACAGGAAATGGGGGGATGTGTCCCCAGTCCCGTGCTGTGGCATCTTTGGCCACATCCACTGAGAGGGGAGGTGGCTGTTGGTACCAATGCTTGCAGGTGACTCTCACGGCCCCTTCAGGCTAGCAATGGCTCAGCTCAGGGTCCCACAGGCTGGACTGTGTCCCTTGAAAATTCCTATGCTGGGCTGGGTATGTAGCTCAGTGGCAAAGTGCCTGCTTAGCATGCATCAGGCCTTGGGTTCAAACCCAGAATCATAGACATGCACAAGTTTACGTGTCAAAGTCCTGATTTGCAGCATATCTTTATCTGAAAAACAGTGTCATTAAAGACATAATGACAAGGCCATGAGGGTGGCCATGGCCCAGTAATAAAAAGAAGCTTGGGCACAGAGATAGGAAGCCGTGTGAAGATGAAGGTGGCCTGGGGCAATGCTTCTGCAGGCAAAGGCGCACCAGAGATCAGCGGCCAACCACCAGGAGCCAGGCCAGAGCCTAGACAAAGAAATCTGCCCGCACAGCCCATCAGGTGTGAACTCTGATGGCGCCTAGGTCTTGGATATCAAGCCCCCAGGAGTTTGAGACAATGAATGTCTTCTGTATATGCATCTCTTCATATGGCACTTTGATGGGGCAGCCCTAGAAAACTACAAAGGCTGATCAAAAACTACGGTGTGTGTTTAAGTTTGTTAAAATTTATTATAGTAAAAGACATATATCATTAACCTCCTTCAAAATAGTCCAGCTCATTTTGGATACATTTATCCCAGCCCTCTTGCCTCTTTCTGAAGCAGATCTGGAAATCCACTTTCATTAGCCTCTTTATGAGATGTGATCAAAACTACAGTGGCATCCAATGGAAACATAATGTCACATAAACTGAACACTGTGTCCTCACAAACCGTATTCAATGAATCTGGCACAGAGTGACTTCTGACTCTTCTCCAAAGACAAAATGACCATGAAAAATAAGTGTGCTGAATGGAGTTAGGACATTGAAGCAGTCATAGCAGTGCCAACCTGCAGTACTCACGGAACAGAACTTCCAGAATCTAATGGAAAGATCCACCATATTGTTTCATCACATTTCTGTCATTCTTACAACCATCTCAACTCTCCATAAGCAGCCACATCGTCCTGAGTTCCAGTCCCTGAAGGACAAACTCCCAGCATGGTCTTCTTTACTGTGTCAACCCACCAGTTTATTTTAAAACTGGAAGCCTCTCTTTTTATATAACAGAACATTAACTTAAATTTCAGCTAAGGCTTTATGATCACTGGAACATCAAAACACAAGTGCTGTAGAACTTCTAGAGAATCAAGAGGAAAAACAAGGAAGTGAGGAAATCTGTAAAAAATTTTCAACTGTTGGTTTCTTTGCCCGCTGATCTCATTCAGTGGAAAACATAGCTGCTGCCTGATGATGGACAGTCTCCACCCCTTAGCTATTGTGTCTCCTTAGTCTATTACCCATGCTCAGCCAATATCCAAAAATGTGAAGTGGAAAATTCTACTGTTAAACAATTCATAGGTTTTAAATGGCACGCTATTTTTAATAGTCATCCTGCCCTGCCATGCTCAGGACCCAAATCATCTCTTTGACCAGTGTATTAATGCTGCATACGCCATCCACCCATTGGTCACCAAGTAACCATCTTGGTTAGCAGATTCTCTGCCGTTGTTCCACGGAGATTATTACAGTCATCAGCGATGGTTGCAAAGCCCAAGAAGAATAGTGATGGTGCTTGTGAAATTTACTACAGATAGTGTCAAAATTTTTTTATTTTATTCATTATAAATGTTATTTATCTCTTACTGTGCCTAATTTATTAATTAAACTTTTATCATAGGTATCTATAGAGAAAATGTATCTATGGAAAAAAATTATATCTATACAATTATATCCAGTGGTAAAAACTGTAGGGAAGAGTATCACAGTATCATAGTATCTTTAGTGCTATCTGTGGCTTCAGTCTTGTACTGGGGATATTGGAACATATTCCATAAAGGAAAGGAATGGTTGCTGTGTTAAAATTCAAGATGACGGCTCCCAGAGTATGGTCACCAGCCCAGAAGCATCAACGGTGAATTCTCAGGCTCTACCCCAAATCTACTAAATCAGAATGGAGAGGACCCAGTACCTGTTTTTAAACAGGTCTTCCAAGCACTTCTACTGCCATTAAAGAGAAAGAACCAGTCTTACACTCAAAGCCAAGAAGCAAACAGGTTCCATTTGATGGGAAGGAGAATTGGAAGTGATTGCCAAGGGCACTGAGTTCAAACGGACCCTGAGCCTGGCTCTATTTAGAAATCAAAAACTCATAGAGAAAGAGGGTGAGAAGCAGCAGCTTGCAAGCCACAGGATAGCCATCCTGGGCATGTCAAGATCATAAGCCATCACCACTACCTTGTTCTTCAGACCAATGACTGCAAGCTAAAAAATATCTTCCCCATTTACAAAACAACTTGGCTCCTAGGTACACTGACATAAAAGCAAAAGAAGTTATAAAAAGTTTGCTTTTAGTTCCAAGACAAAACTCCAAATAAAATAAGTACATAGCAGCACTGCGCTTTCTCTTACTAAATATTTATTTCTCCCTATTCCCCGTGTACCTGTGTGCTTTTCAGGATGATGCTATTTCAGTGATAGAATAAGGGAGTTTAACTTTCCTCACCTAATTCAGGGCAATAAGCAAAAAACAAAATTCAAAGTTATAAGATAACAAGTTAAATTTTATTGTTTACACTGAATTTATGTGATGCATTATCTCCATTTTTCAATGGACTTATCGAGTTCTTTAAAGGATTGTGCTCTCATGAGGTACTTCAAGTCTGATTCAATTTATTTCACAAAGCACCCCCTGCCTCATGCTCCTTCAAGCCTAACTTCCTGGAGCTCAGCCTGCTGTTGACCCTACCCAACTCCCATCTCCATTTCCTCCTGCCACTATCCTACTTTTTCCTACGTCACAGAGAACCACTAACCCATCATTTACTCATGTTTTCTCCCTCCTTCTCTCATAGTAGTGTATTTCCTTCCAGTTTTAAGGCATAATTGATGAATAAAATGATATACATTTAAGAGTATAACTTGGTGTTATAGCATGCATACACATTGTGAAATGAACACCACAATTAAGCTAATGAACATTCCCTTCCATTGCTTCATAAAGGTATTACTTTGGAGTTGGAGTAGGGTGGGGAAGTGTAGAGCACATTAAGATGGGCCCCATCAGCACATTTCAAACACACAGTACGGCCTGGGTAACTACACTCACATATCTATATCTTAGATCTCCCTAACCCATTCCGCTTGCAAACTAAAACTTTTTACCCTTTAACCAACATCATTTCACTTCTTCTCTCCCAGAACTTAGCAACTAACCTTCTACTCCTACCTTCTCCGAGTTTGGTTATTTTAGGTTCTACATATAAACAAGAGCATGCAGTATTTATCCTCTTATGTCTGCCTTAGTGCACCTAGCATATCTTCCAGGTTCATCCATGTTGTCATAGATGGCAGAATTCCTCTCTTTTTAAGGCTAATATTTCATTGTGTACACACACTCTCTCTCTCTATGCAGTATCACTTGATGGGTATGTAAGTTGTTCCAGTATTTAAAAATGCCTTTCTTGGTCCCGTCTCTCCATATATTTTGTTGCTCTGGATATGCTGCCCTCTCTCCATAGCCAAGTGATGTGTCCCCATTCTCTATACCTTGCTCTACCCATTCGCCTCCCCAAAGCCAGACTTGGTGAACTCTTCTCTAAACTGCTAGCATCTCCCAAGGTTTTGCCTCATTTGCCCCAAAGTTACATATTTAGCTCTCTGATTGGTTTTCCGTAGTTGCATGCTCCTTCCTTCCAAAGCACTTTCTCCTGGAAGCCATTCCCCTCATCTCCCACATCAGCAGTGCAAGGCTTCGGTAGATCTGCCCCGTGAATAGAATGACTCCAGAGAGATGGCAGCGGGAAGTCCCTCTTCCGCTCCTTCACACATATTTCAGACTTCAAGTGGAGTGCCTGGACTTCCGGCCTCTGAAGGGTCCTTTTTGGCCTCAAGGAAGCACTCAGAGTGACCCAGCAACCAGATAATCTGCCTGACACTGGAGAGGTTGTGCGACTTGCAGAGACTTAAAAGTCGTAAATCTGATTCTGTCACTCAGCTGCCCCAAGTGAACTGGTGGCTCGGAGCACTCCATCTCCTCTCTGGCCTCAGCTTCAGCCACAGGATCCCTCTGGCCCATTGTTAGCAGAAATTTGTGAGAAGATCAGCTAAACAGCTTAAAGCGTCAGCTAAACTCAACATAATCTGAGCAGTATGATTAATCCTTTGCCCTGTCCTCTGAAGATATTCCTCTGATCCTTATATTTTCTAGTGCAGATGACAGGAGGCATCTCTATCTTATTTATAGCTCTAAGTAAATTGGTATGAACATCAACCAAACATATTTATTTTATTTCCCAAGAAATATACCCCCAGAAAATGTCAAGGAAATGATCTTTGAAAAATGCTTATCTGAACACAACATAAAATATTTAAGAGGATGGCTGTGCTCTTGGTTTCCATTTTCTGTTAGATTATTCTACAGCCTCTTATAAAAGTCAACTTGGTGCTTTTAAAGAGGGAAAATGGCCACAAGTTTAAAAAGGCCCCCAGGTTCTTCTTGATTTTGCTTTTACTTTCAGCGTTTTGCCTTGAATGACCAGCCTCAAATAACTCAGGTCTTTAAAAATTGATGAACGATACTTAGCGAGGTGAAGCTGACATAAAGCCGAAGAGAACCACACCAGCCACCGATGGCTTGAAAATTCACAGCCAGCTACATTTGGTGCCTCCCTGGGAAGCATCTCTTCCCACCAGTTCAGGGGGCTTTTCCCATCTATTCTCCTTTCCCAGACCCCCCACAACTCAACCACTCCCCCCTACACTGACCTAAACTGTCAAACTAGCAAACCATGCTGGGCCAAGGAAAAGAACTCCAGAATGGGATCGGTATTTAAAATGCACCATAAATCCATTAATTGTGTTTACCGTGGGGTGAATACAATTCATAGATTAACTTGCTCCTCCAGCAACCCTGCGAGGAAAGCACTACTTTTGCTCCATTACAAAGTGAAGAAGGGGAGATTCAGAAAAGTTGAGTAACTTGCTGACCAGGAGGCACCAGAGTGCCCCAAAGCCAGCTGTCATCCCCGGGTGCTGACGGGAATCTCACAAACGCTGAGCAACATGAGGCTTTGCTGGGAGCCAAAGTGTGTCCACTTCAGTGGCAAATTGCACTGACAATATACACAGAAAGGGTGAGGTCGAGAAGACAGAACTTTCTCAGCACCAGTGAGCACAGAGAGGATATGAACCCCCAGGACACAGGGAGGTGAAGTCCTGCGGTCTGGGCTCAGGGGAGACTCCACAGAGAGACCTGAAGGAAACCCCTGTGTTCAGGCTAACACCTCACCATAGCTCCTGGACAGATGGTCAGCCAGGAACTGGGGCCCTGGACAACAGCACGGGGCAGCTATAAGACAGCCCAAACGAGCTCTTATCTGAACAACAGGACAGACTAGAGGACTAAGCAGCTGAGGCTCCTCTGCAAACACACTCTGCAACTGACCACCTCTCCCGGGGACCCGGAGTGTCCAGTGTCAAGGGTGAGCTGCTGCCATAGTGAGGGAACCTCAGTCAGGGCTGGGGTCAGCCATCTGTCACTGCCCAGGGGACAGCACACGTTCCAAACTCCAGCTTCACAATGACTCTCTTCACGTGCTAACTGCTGATCTTGAGAAAGTTGGGAACTTCTTGGAGCCTCTGTTTCCTTAGGCTTTTGATGAATAAATAAGAAAACCCAGCAGAATACAAATGTACTCAGAACAACCCCAAGTCCTGACTCCACCACATCACCTGTTGTCACTGCTGTCTGGATAGGCTGTGTGCCATCAAGTGTGCTGCCACCCCCTGTGGGGCCCTGTGGACCCCAGTGTTCTGCTCAGGGTGCCAGGCATGGGGTAGCCACTGTGAGCCTCTCTGCTCCCATCAAATAAGGCTCTCAGAGTATTTAAAAACTGATTCCTGTTAGTGAAACTAGTGGTCCATGGACTGTCATGACGGCTGCTAGAAATGACCTCTCCCTTGTAACATTTGAGGGTATTCGGGATGCAGGCTGTCCTAGTCTAAATACCTCCTACTGCAGGGTTAATCAATAAGCAATAGGAAGGAATTTCTTCCAGTTCTAAGGCTGGGGAAGTCCAAGTGAAGGTGCCAACAGAATCGGTGTGGTGGAGCCACCCCTCAGACATGGCACCCTTTGCTGCATCCTCACGTGGCAGAAAGGCTGAGTACCACCCCGAGCCCTTCTTCTCGAGGCAACCATCACATTCGGATGGGGTGCACACTCTGACCTCATCACTTCCCAAAGCCTATCTCCTGACACTCTCCCCAGATAGTCAGGATTCCAGCACATGAATTCTGGGGTGATACCAACATGGGATCCATAGCATAAGGATTGACAAAGATACCCACAAAATCACCCCATCAGTCAGGGAGAATCCATGGTCCAGACCCTCGTCCTTCCTGGAGACATGTGGGAAGCACCCTCATCATCACATCCAGGAGGTCTGCAGCTCAGAGCTCTGTGCACACCTGATGCCAGCTATAGGTTGGTGTGCTCTGCTTCCACAGCCCTGGCATTTTCCTGGAGCTCTCTCTGCTCAGCAGGACTGACAACACCCAAGAGGCAAGCCGCTGGGACCTCACTGACCTCACCTTCTGGCTTAATGTTGTCTTCTGTGTGGCTTGCTGCTTTGAGAATTGTTGCCATGAAAACTAAGGAGCACAGAGGCACAGGAGGAGTTAGACGCCAACCGATTTGAGCGTCTTTAGCTGCTGCTCAAAAGAAAGGTGCAGGCTCTTGGGGAAGGCGCTTAGCATCACGTCCTTGCTTAGACAGCTCGTTGTAGATTGGTGGCAGTCTCCAGCCACATAGAACTCGCGCTAGGTGAGGGTGCTGTACCAAGGAAGACAGAATGAGAGCCCCGGCCGACACAGGGACTTTATGACGCTATCTTAATGATCTTCCCTGAAGCTTTACCTGTTCCATGTGCTTATCCTGCTGTATTAGTTGCTTTCCCATTGCTGGGACAAAATACCCCACACTCACAACTTAAATGAAGAGAAATTTAATTCAGCTCATGTTTTGGGGGATTCAGTCTGTGTAGTAAGCTGGCCCCAAGGCAGAAATGGCATGGCAGAGGAAAATTGCTTATTTCATGGCCGCAAAGAAGGCAAGACAGAGAGAGACAGAGACAGAGAGACAGTCACAGAGAGAGAGAGAGAGAAGGGAGGATCCAAGAATAAGAAGGTGCTGCTCCAGATCATGTCCCCAGTGGCTCCCTCCAGCCAACCCCCACCTCCTCACAGCAGGTTCATCCACAGACGCATCCATGGTTTAATCCATAGGTGACTGTAGTGTCCCTTGATCCGGTCACCTGAAAGCTGTATCTCCAAACACAGAAAACTTTTAGGGGACATTCCCAGCCCAAACACTCGTCTGCAGGGAAGCCTGGAAAACCTCACAGAGAAACCACGGGTAAGTGGCGGCTGGTCCAGTCTTGGCCCAGGAAGAGCTCTGAATGTAATATGCACCTAAGTCTCACCATGAAACTTTCTGGCCGCCAACTCTCCTGCTCGGACCATTCCCCATACACCCTCCATTAGCAGAGTGGCTCCATTTGTGTAGGGTGAGACATTTTTAAATCGGTGTCATTTCTAGATGATACAAGTCACCTGGAAGGGACAAAAGCTTTTTAGTTCTGTAATTAATACCATTTCAAGGTGTTGACAAGACACAATTACAAAGACTGAGAAACCATTCATGTCAAAGCCAGAGTCCAGGCAGTGTGGGTGGGTTATAAAACACAACAAGAGGCAGAATTTGAACAGAAAAGGAGTACGAGGCAGAGTCAAGGTCAAGATGGGCAGGGAGCAGGGAAGACACACGCAGGCAGGTGGGCGGGGCCGGGAGGCTGTGCTAGTCCGCCAGGCCGGTGGCTTCTTGTGGGCTCCGCAAAGTTCCCAACCTGTCTTCTCATTGTCTACCAGGCACTTCACCCAAACCACACATGGTCATTACTCTGACTCTTCTGGTCTCTCACGTTCCAAGCCCTTCCCACAGAGACCCTTTCTGTCCTGTCAAAAGCATCCTGCCCTCATGGGCCCCACATATTTTACCCAAAGGAGGATATACAATGCACCAGAATCCTCCTTCTTACTGGTTCCTGGGTTCCCTACACCATCTCCTGAGGGGTCTAGCTTTGAGAGCTGGGGAGAACCACAGAGCTGTACTGAGGAGTAAACCCGGGGCCTTTGCACTGAGCAACATCTGCAGCCATTTTTGTTCTCTGAGACAAGATCTGGCTAAGTTTCTAAACTGCCCAGGTTGAGCTTAAACTCGAGATCTTCCTGCCTCGGTCTCACAGAGTGCTGGGATTACAGGCATGTGCACCATGCCCAGCTCCTGGACTATGGTCTGAAACCTGACCTTTCCACAAATGTTCTTTTCCACAGTACAGGACTTGAAATTTTCTTAACCCACCAATTCTGTTTCCTTTTCCGCCTCCATTACTTTAGATATCAGTGAGAGCCTTGATCCTCAGCGTGAGCACGTTTATCTCTACGGGTCATTTTTGAAAAAGGTGAAAGCAATTGAGAAAAGCTTTTCCCCTGATGTCAAAGTCATAGACTTAGATGATTTTCTAAACCTGGAGAAACTCACTGTAAAAAATAAAAAATTAAAAACGAGCCATTTCCTAAAAAGAAAGCCGCCTGCTGCTTTTTCTTAGCCTAGAAAATTATTAGTTCACCAGGTGAATCTCTCCATGAATAAACTCAAACATGACCAGGAACTGAATCCCTTGACTGTCTACATTTTTCTTTGCGGCAGTTGTCTTGTTGAAAAAGGCCATTATTTTTTGGCTAATGGAAGCGGCTTGCTAGGCAAGACTCACATGTTATCTAAAATGTTTAGAAAGCTCCATCTTTTCAATGTACTTTCCTCTTTTTAACTAATAATTTCTGCAAAAGTGCTACAAATTATTCTACAGGTATAAATACCTGCTTTCTAAAGATAGTCCTATAAAAAAATCTTACTGGGAGCCACCCTTACATGACCTTGACTTCTTCATACACTGTGACAGAGACAGGCCTTTCCTTGACAACCCAAGCTCTTAGGATTTCTCTTTCTTTCCCACAGTGACTGAGTTGTGACCAAGAACTATGGTAAATGTTAAAATTAACCATAGCAAAAGAGACATTGCCATTAAACCCCCACAAACACTCCTCTTCACTTTGAACAGACTTATCCTATTGTTCCTCCCTCTTTCTGAAGCAGTTTCAGGCGTCCTCTTTACTGTGTCTACTCTTTAACTGTGTTTCCATGGCCGTCTCTGTGTCCTGAGTTGATTCTAAAAGTTTATGGCAATTTCGGCCAAATAAAAATATTGCAGCATTTCTTCATTCGCTTTCTTCACTGAATGTGGCACCAATGTGTCTTCCAGCTCTTCCTAAAGTCAAAGTTACTGTGACAGATGAACACTCTGAATCCAGGCAGGGCATCTAAGCAGCCACAACGACACAACTACAGATGCTCCAGAAAGAGGGCTCAGAGCTGCTTCAGAAACTGAGGAGAAAATGGGTCAGTGTGTTCAAAGCAAAGGGGGAGTTTGAGGGGAGTTAATGGCAATATATCTTTTATTCCAATAAAATGTTTTAATATAAATGTTCATTATATAGTTTTCTTCGTACGTCTACAAGAAGCTATGCTGCTCTGTTATTTGGAAATGTGGCTATCAGCACCATGGTCAGCTCTGGCAGAGCCCGGAGGCCCTTCCAGCCTGTGCCATCCCAGCGGCTCTGTGCCCATGTGCTGCCGTACTTGCTGGGTGGTTCTTGTGGACCTCTGGCTGCAGGTTCTGTGACAACTGTCTCTGGTAACTTCTTGCCCCTCCTCCTTAGTCGTGTTGTTGTCAGGGGGTTAGGACAGGGAGCCATGCCTGCCATCCTGGAGACAGTGGACTCTCCACCTTAACTTATGCCTGACCAAGCATCCTTAATGTTTCAGCATGGAAAATCTCAGCATCTCAGAAAGCCTTTCCTGAGGGCCAAGTTGTACACAGTACCTTCCTACGTGCTCTAGTACAGAGCACTTATGACCTTGCAGAACTGGCATCATCCCAGCTGGAATTCATTAAACTGTGATTTTTCTAAAAGTCCCCCCCCCCGGGGCGCTGAGCCATGGACAGCTCGCAATGGGCACATGGCCACCACCCTGGAATGCATCCACTCTGGACACCTCCATCCTGCGCACCTCCAGCTCACTCCGAACAGAATCACCAGGAATGGAGCCTACTTGACCTTGACTTTCTAAAATAACTTCTGATTTCTCTTATCCATCCTAGATGTCTCCAGTTCTCTTTAACACATAATGGTGATCATTAACATCAGCAAAATAAATCAGCAATTAAACTTAATCATTTGTATTAAATATTTAGGAAATACTTATATACTATCTGTAATTTTAGCATTGTAATGGTCCTGTTTTTAAAACTCCCAATATCCTATCATTTTATGATCAGAACATATCATAATTTATAAGCGTCCATGTTGGAAAGGACACAGAAAAAGCCCACTTTCTCTTTTCACAGGTACACGCTCAGAAATGTCACATATGCCACACGTCAAGCGCCTGACACAAACAGTGCTCTACGTTCAGCTGGACCGAGAGGTTGTCAACCTGCTTGGCTCTATCTCAGTCTCCTTACACACTGGGGACATTTCCCAGTTTGGATGATACCTGACTATGGATTCTTCAACTGTGACTTCTCAGCTTTATATTGGTGCAAAATGATATGAATTCATTAGAAACCACACCTTGAGATTTGACTTTTTCTCTTTTTTAGTAGTTGAAATTTGAATGTTGATTTCCCAGCTGGTGATGTGCAGCACAGTCCTCTTGGTGTGGAGCTGCTGCTGCCGGGGACACTCCAGCCACAGGGAGATGACAAGCGTGGCACTGGCTGTGCCACTGAGCCATGGTAACAGGCAGGGGACGGGCATCAAATGTCTCAACTTGTGATACTTTCAGTGTAAGCTGAGCTCACTAGGCACAGCCCGCTGTGCATCAAGGAGTGTCTGGACATTTTCCTTGCCCTCAGTTTATTCATTTTCAGGACAGGGACAGAGTCCACATGGCAGCCACAGTCCCTTTGAAAGCTAAAATTTCAATGCATTTTATGTCACTGTTATTTCATTCCAAAATGATTTTTGTGCCCCTTTGTAGTTGACAATGACAAGTATAAAAATAGTAAAATAATACCTATACTGCTCTGCGATCAAATGACACAAAACACAAATACATGATTTTGCTGAAGGAAAATCCCTATACTGGAAGCTAGCACTGACGGGTTTGGATAGCAAAAAACTTCAGTTTAGCAGACTTAAAAGAAAACGTGCAGACATTCACAGATAAAAGAGCAATAGGGAGAAAAGAAGATTTCAGGATGGTAACAGTAGTGAAGCTCAGAGCAAACACACTAACAGAGGACCCAGCACAGCAGACCGCTCTCTCAAGCTCGAGACATCACTGTAGTAATGTTTCTCCATGGGTGTCTGCCTCTTCCTGACTCCCTCCACCTGTTCGTAGAGCAAAAAGTAGAAAATCCACTAATGAGCCAACAGATAGGCCCACTCTACTCTTCTGTCACATCAGTCGAGGTTCACGGACAGAGAGCAGAAGTCACTGCAGCAGGCAGACCATGTTGCCTCTAAAGCTGTCAACAGGGTTGTGAGACTGAGCTGTAGCTTCAGGACGAAACTTGAGAACAAGAGGCCACCCTGACCACACAGGAAAGCCACTGCCTCTGCTGCAGGTAGAAATTTAGGAGTCTGAAGTCCAGCCCTGGGAGTTTTGGCCTCTCCTGCCCCAAGCTGGAGCCGTGGCAATGGCAAGCCCCTCCTTTGGCAGAGCCAAGCTGGAAGGCCTAGCTTCTGCTGGCCCTGCTGCGATGTCTCCACCATCCTCCAGCTAAGCCCTCTCATCTCCACAAGAGATCCGGTAGCACATGCACCACTGGTGTCAGTGTGAGGCCTCTCGAGGCTGGAGCCCAGAACACCCGACCGGGATAAAGGGAGGCTGGGCCATGTGGCCAGAGCCTTTGAGACTGCACTGCTCAAGGCGAATTGTAGAAAGAAACCATAACACACGACAACAGACAGTCCGACATGTCCACAGAGCCAGGGAGGAAGACCCAAGCAAAACCCAGGAGCCGAAGCCAGGCACGGTGCTGCAAGCCAGGAACCCCAGCACTGAGGCTGAGGATGGCAAGTTCAAGCCCAGCCCAAGCAGTTTAATAAATCAGTGAGACCTTTTCTCAAAATAAAAAGTATAAAAAGGGCTGAGGAGATGGCTGGGTGTGAAGATCCTGGATCCAGTTCTCAAAACTTCAAAAACAAAGAAAGAAACCTCCACACCCCCTAAAAGCAACAACAATGGTACTACACAGCAAGTCACAGACGAATTTCAGCAGACCTCTTCTCCAGCTCAGTTTTATCAAAGTTTCCATACATACAGAAACAATATTTAGGGGTCAAAATTTTAGAAATTGTGTATACTATAAAGACTCTGCTCTTATACAAATTTTACAAAAATTTTAAAATCACCTTCCATAAAATGAACCAGTAAAGAAATAAAGAAGGAGACCTGGGGATGTAGCTCAGTGGTCCCAGGGTCTGCCTGGCAAGCACAAGGTCCCAAGTTCGATCCCCGGTAACCACATACTGCAGTGCTGGGAGTGGTGACACCTGCCTGTGATGCCAGCACTTAGGAGGCAGAGGCAAGAGGATTGCTGTGAGTTTGAGGATGGCTTGGGCTACATAGTGAGTTCAGAGCTAGCCTGAACTACAAAGTGAGACCCTTTCTCAAAAAAAAAAAAAAAAGACCCTTTCAATACAGAGGGAGAGAGAAGGAGCTGTCAGGAGGTTAAACTTACTGTGAGGCCGTCCTCCAGTTGTTAGGCCACATTCTCCAGAGACACAACCACCAGGCTGTGCATCAAGAGAAAGAAGACTTACTTTGAACAACTGGCCCCCAGACTGAGGGCCTGGAAAGTTTGAGAAATGCAAAGCAAGTTGCAGGCTGCAGACTGAGGCAAAAGTTGACACTGCAGCTGAAGTCAGAGGGCAGAATTCCTCTCCTCAGGGAAATCAGACTTTTCTCATTCAGGCTCTTCAAATGCCTGAGTGAGACCCACTCATATTTTGGTGGGGAATCTGCCTTACTCTAAATCTACTGATTTAAATGTTAATCTCAGCCAGGTGTGATGGTGCATGCCTGTATTCCCAGGATTCAGGAGATTGAGGCAGGAGGATCGCTATGAGTTTGAGGCCAGCCTGGGCTACAAAGTGAGTCTGAGGCCAGCCTGAACTATGTAGCAAGGCCCTACCTCAAAAATAAATAAATAAATAAGTGTTAATCGCACCCAAAAAATACCTTCAGAGCAACTTCCAGACATGATTGGCCACACATCTGGATGCCACGGCCCAGCCAAGATGACACATGAAATCAACCATCGCAGTCCATCAAAGGCACTCGATACACGATAGTCATGGCTCAAAGCTGCAAGCGCTGACTCGAAGGATCCTCCAGCGAGCAGGATAAGAATAATGACAACCAGCGGGGTAGTTCTATGAGACAGATACTCAGGACACCCACGGGTATGGATAACAGTGTGTGTGGGAAAAGTGCGAGTGCACAGAAGCGTCCTGAGAAGAAAGAAAGAGTGCTGAAGTTGCAGATTCTGGGCTCACCTCTGTGGATGCAAGATGTCTACAGGGAGGTGACAGCACTGTGTGGTCACTAGGAAGACTAGTTATGTCCGTTTCCTGCTCACCAGACCTGGCCCCATTAGGAGCCGGTGAGAACATCTTTCTTGGACCAGGAAGGGCTGAGTGTCCAAGGCAACAGAGTCGTAAGCAAGTGGGAGTGAGGTCACGGCTAAGAAAGCAGGCTGGGAACTAACACTCTCTGCCAGGATGTGGGTGGGTGCAAAGCAGCAGAGGAGGAGTGAGGATGAGAGTAGGAAAACACTCGGAGCCCACCACACCCACGGCGCTCACAGCACTTCAGTCCACACAGAGCATCCCCGGAAGATCGGGATAGGATCAAGGCCCCCAGAGCTGAGTGACAATTGGCCGTGGCTGGCAATCAATCCAGAAAGTCAACCAACAGCAGAACTCAAGCGCAGTGTAACACGGGGACACACAAGTCCGGCAGCCACAGACACACCATGGTTACCTGTGGAGAAGAGCCGCTGCTCCCCAGGTGCCGCAGCTCAAACACCTGTGGGTCACAGATGTCCCTTTCTTGAGTCACTCCCTCCTACTCATCTGCCAAGAAGCTAATGTTCACTCTTCAGTGAAAATTTCCAAGTATTTTTTTTTATCCTGTAGCTATAAATGGAGATTTGCTCCCAGTTACATCCTACATGCTCAGGATGCTTTAGTGCCAAAGATTTGACCCAAATCCCTTAGATGTTTTCAATAGCAGAGATGCTAATAGGTTTGAGTGAGTGAAAAGCACCTGACAGCATGCTGAAGCTTGGACATATCGATGTCCCCATCACTGACAGCAAGAGACACAGAGACAGGGAGGGTTTGTCATGAAAGACACGTGGCAAAGAGAGTGCACAGCCTCAATTTCTTGCACAGCCACAGAAGCTCTCAGTTGTAAAGGGACAAAGAATGACAAGCAGCCAAGGCCCTTTCAGTCTGTGTTTCAAAATAGATGCACAGGTGGATAGATGGATGGATGGATGGATACACTGACGGATGGACAGACAGATGGGTAGATAGCCCAGTGGGCATTGATGTTGAAAGACTAAAGGTAGTTAAACCTAAATAAGACCTTAATGCAGCCTATTTTAGATAAAGTCACCAATATTTTTCACCCTGCTACAGATCTTAGGTGCTTGTGTGAATCATTCGAAGCCATTTCTGTCTCTTCTCTCTGAGCTTCCAATTATAACACCCGAAGCACAAATGGAAGGGGAATTGTAATCAATTTCTTAAATAAATTCATGTATAATAAATTTAGACCTAAAGGATCTGAATAACAAGGCCATTTCATTCAACCAGGAAATCAGATTTTGACAGCTTAAGCTTTCTGAAAAACTGAATCCATTTTCCGGAGGATTTATTCAAGTGCTCACTGCCACCAGGCACCGTAGCAGAATGCTTACCAACCCACTGCTCTCATGGGGTTGGATTTGTGATTTAACAACACATTAGACAGATGGGCCATGTGGGAATCCTCTCTCCCAACTTGGCCACCAAACCACTGTAACTCTGAGGAGATCAATGCACCTTGAAGCTTTATCTCTGTACCTGTACAATGGGGCATTGTGGTGAATGCCACCAACACCCTCCTGCAACCTCACCCTCACAGGGCAGAATGCCCTCCTCTCAGACCTGTGCCCAGCTCATGCTTTTATCCACAGAACACAAGAGAAACTGTGTACCAGGTCCGAGCATGGCCAACAACCTTCACATGCTCCCACTCTGCCCCTGGGCTTCTGCCGTCACCATGGGGCAGACAATGCTGACTTGTCCCTGGGGTCTAGGAAGGATGAGAGAGCATGGATCAGAGCTGATGTCCCGATAAACAACCTAATGGTGCACCTCAAGGTCTTAGAGAAGCGGAAGCCATCCAAATCCAAAGCTAGTCAAGGAAATAATGTATGATAATTACATTGGAAATCAAGGAATTGATGCTAAGGATAGAAGTGATCAAAGAATTGAAGACCTGGTTCTTTAAAAGAATAAGCAAAGGGGCCGGGGAGTTGGCTCAGTGGTTCCGGCGCCTGTCTTGCAAGCGCAAGGGCCCGGGTTCGATTCCCCAGTAACCACATACCATACTGGGCGTGGAGACTCACGCCCAGCAGCAGCCAGTACCACATACCACATTCCACAGTGCCGGGCGTGGTGGCTCACGCCTGTAATCCCAGCACTCGGGAGGCAGAGGCAGGAGAATTGCTGTGATGTGAGTTTGAGGCTGAGCTCAGGGCCAGCCTAAACCACAAAGCGAAACCCTATCTCAAAAAACCTAAAAAAAAAAAGAATAAGCAAAATAGACAAATCTCTAGCCAATGAAAGAAAGAAAGAAAGACAGACAGACAGAAAGAAAGAAGGCAAATCCATACAAGTAGAAATGAAATGGGTGAAATCACATCAGTGCTGCAAATCAGAGAATTTATAGCAACCCACTCCAAAAATATGCACTCTAATAAAAGGAAGAAAAGTCAGAAGAAATTAATAGAATTTTAGAAACATATGAACTACCAAAGTTGAATGAAGAAGACATTAAGGCCCCAAACAATTCAATAGCAGGCAACAAGACCAAAAAGGTAATAATAATTTTTTTTAAAAAAACCTACCAAGAAAAGCCCAGGTCATAATGGATTCACTTCCAAAATCTACAAGATTAAAATTACTGAAATTTCTACTTTTCCAGATGGGCCTCAAGATTTCCTGACTGTGAAGTTCACTCAATTCAGCCATGAAAAGCCAAGAAACGGGTGCTGGGAAGCTATCTGCTAGTTCAGGCTGAATTAACGACATTCCCTAAAAGTATTCGACCATCTCAAACTACTGCTCTAAGGCTAACTGGTAGGTCTGGTGCTAACAAAGTTCCCTTCCACCTCACATAGAAACCTTCCCAAAATATATTTCTATTTTAGTAAACTGTGATCAATAGGTGAGACCAGAGTAGTCTAGTATCTTTCTGTCCTTGTGTGAGTCACTATGTGGAGATAAAGATTAAGCCAATTGATGAAGTTTTTATCAGATGATAAAATAGTTCCCAAAAGAAGTACTCAGCAAATTCTATTGTCTACGGGAAAATTCATACTTTCTTGCCCTAAACAAGAGGTGCATTTTTTAAAAAACACATTTACCAAACCCTTCACAGGTTCCAGAAGTTTGCAGACGCAGGAGACACAGCTGGAGTGAGGCAGACCTGCTCTTGCTCTCCTGTGTCATGCAGTCCAGTGGAACAGGACCTGCTGGCCATCCAAGGGCTCCGGGGAAGGGAGCAGCGACACCAGAAAGATGACAAGATAGTCATCCTGGGAAGCAAGATCTTTGGACTCTAGGACATATTTATCATTCATTCTCTCTATTCCATTTCACCTATTCCTCACGAATATTTTCCAATATATTGCCTGCATCTTTCCCCCAAAGACACAGAGTTTCCCAAATTTAAGTCCAAACTTTATGATTTTCACCTTAAAAACATTTGACACTTGGATGAGTATCTTGATTTGATTTGCATTTCTCTGATTGCTAATGGAATTAATCATCTTTCCACATACTCACGAGCACTTGGATTCTCTTCCAGAAATTATCTATTGATGTCTTTGGCCTGTATTTCTATTGGTTTCTTGTCTTTTTCCTATTAAGTTATAGATACAGCTTAGATACTGAAAATCTGATCCATCGTTGGTTGTGTGCCTTGTAAAGACCTTTTCCCAGACTATTAGTACTGATTTTGGTGTTAAGGATAGTTACTATTCCTCACCAAAAAAAGCAAAAGACATGACTGATCCTTTGATATGAAGCTTAGTTATGTGACTTGCTTTGGCCAATACCATGTAAGCAGAAGTGACATATGACCTTTTCAGATGAAGACTCTGGAAGCTGATGCCTAATACCACACACACTTTACCATCACAGAGTGGCTCTTTTCTCAGCTTGGGGCCCCAAATGAAGATACTTGGAGGGGAGACCCCCCCCCATCAACCCACCATCACCTTTGCAGAAATAAGTCTTTATTTTCATAGGCTACTGGGATTTCTGCATTAGCTGCTAAACAAGAAAGCTGACACAGTCAAAGACTGGCACAGGAGTGAGATTCCACCATCATAAAATACAGAACACGTGCATGGGCTCGGGGCCTGAGTGGCAGGTGGCAGGAAAACTGACATGAAGGGATCCGACGGTGAGGAGGCATTTGCTAGAACTATCGCCAATGATAACCAGCAGAGCAGAAAGTGTGACTAATGAACTGTGGCTCCAGCAAAGAAGTGAGAAAGCAGAATGTTGGTAACACTGGATGTTTGCTAATGGCTGCTCTTGACAGGCAGAGAGAGAAAGAATTAAGGTCTGAGAAAAAATGGCCATTTTGCAAACAGAATCGAAGGAGGGTTTGGAGAGGCCATAAATTCTAGGACTTAGAGGGTTAGAAAATGGAAATGCTTCTTGTCTCCAACTGGTAAAGATAAAATTGAGAAGGCTTTGAACTGCAAAACCCAATTAAGACTCATCCTAGAGCAAAGACGAAGTCAGGCAGGCTTGGGAGCCCGTTGTTAAACCCTAACTAGGTAGAAATGGGGAGAAGTCTAGTGTGGTAAGTGAACTAATGCCTCACTCATCAGAGAGAGAGGCAACGTACAACAGCTACAGTTAACTGATCCACAAATGCCAACAGAAGCACATGATGTAAAATGGGTCAGGTTGTCATGGTGTCAGTGCGCCCCCAGAATCTCCATGTTCAGAGGAGTCCTCTGAACAATGAATAGATTACAAGCATGCGGTATTCATCATGCAGTCTGTTTCACTGATGAGTTTACATCTAAACGCGCCATTAGCAGGTAGGCCCCGGTTGGAAGGACGCGTCAGAGGGGTCACGACTTTGGAAGGTGTGTGTCTTCCTCCTGGGCTCCTCCTTTCTCTCTCTGCTTCTGGGGTGCCCCGAGGTAAGCGGCTTTCCTCTTCTATGCCCTCCCATCATGTGATTTTTCCCTTGGAGCCAACCGATCATAGACTGAATGTCCTGAACTGTGAGCCAAATTAACCCTCACCTGCTTTAAGTTGTGGGATCAGGAACTGTGTCCCAAGCACAGGAAAGCTGACTACTGCAGAGGTATAACTTCCGATTCTGTGTAACAAATACCAAAACCTGAGCTGCTGATAGCAACCCAGGCTTAGACCTCCCAGCTGCTCTGGGTCAGGAGTCTTGGAAAGGGTTAGCTGGGCGTAATGCTCAGGGTCACATCAGGCTAAATTAAGGGGTCATCCAGAGCTGTGATGGCATCTGACACCTGAGGTCCTCCTTCCAGACTCCCTGGTGGTGAGCAGAGCGCAGGTCCTTGCAGTGCCCAGAGTGAGGCCGCCGGTTCCTGGCACCACTCACCATGCCCCGTCACATGACCCTCCCCTCAGGCTGACCATTTGTTCCCTAAAGGCCAATGGGAGAGAACTCAGTTGCTTTAGATGCCTCTGACTTCCTCTGCCTCTTCTCGGTCCCTCTGACTTAGGACAGCTTCTCTTTCAATTAACTTAGAGTCTACTAGTGAGTGACCTTAACTAACCTTGCAGAATCCCTGTATTTTTTCTATAGGACATGAATTCCTCATAGATATGTTACCCCACATATTGTCATATTTTACTTCCATTCAAAGAGAGAGGGTACAGCAAGGCACAGTCACAGCCCAGAAGAAACTCTGGGGCTTCTAGTAAACTCTGGGGCTTCTAGTAATTCTGTACCCTGTAGGTGGTGACAACAAAAATAAGAGATTAAAATATTTTCTCCTGTTGAGTTAAACCTGCAGTGAGGACAAGTAGGATAAGATATTATTCTACACAGCTGGATCTTTAATCCATCTACAAATATTATCTTAATAAATTTTATCTTAATTTTAATGAGCTAATATAGAGTCCACAGATAAATCAATGAGCAAAGAGATAAAAATGTGCTCACTGTTAGGAAGCAATCAAAACAAATATCCTCCTATAAAATGAATTTGTCTCACTAAGTAAATAAAACTTATAAATTTCTGATTTGTATTATCAGAAACAATAGAAGTATGTTATCTAATCAAAGGGACCGATTCTATGTCATAAAATATTGGTTTCAGATTTTTTAAAACTGGAAATGAATTGAAATGCAAGAGAAGCTTTGAACATCAGATTAGACACTAACACAAACTGAATAAGTACTTTAGAAGATCAGTGTGGGAAATTATAAAACCGGAGAAACAGAAGAGTTAAAACCTATCCTAAGTCAGCACATGAGGATCCACGAAAGGAAAAGCCCAAACCAGAGGAAGTGAGAGATCCAGTTGCCTTTTTAAATAACAGCGTCATGTTTCTTGTCACATAGAAAACATTTTACTCTGACTCGAAATGTATTTTGGAAAATGGAACAAAAGCAGACTCAGAGTTACAGTGTGCAAAACAGCGGCCTCAGAAAACGCTCACACCTACCCTGAGACCCACGAATGCTCATTTCATGTGGCAAAAGTGAACTGGATTACAGACGGAAGTTCTGTTTGCTCATCACCCAGCCTGAATACCGAAGCTTCACCTGGAAGCTTTGGTCCATCTTGATGGACCCAGTATGATCTCGAGAACCCTTTAAGTGGAAGAGGGAGGGGAAGAGGACAGTTAAAGGGAGCTGTAACTGCTGAAGAGGCAGAAAAATGGCCAGGGCAAGAAGAACTCAGCCAGATAGTACTGGTGCTGCAAAGGAAGGAAGGAGTCCTGAGCCAGAAAAGGAGGGGTGGGTTCCAGAAGCTGGGAAAGCTGAGAAGCAGGTGCTGCTGGAGACTCTTGGGAAAGGCCTGTAACCTTGACCCTAGGGAATCTGTCAGACTTCCAATTGCCAGAATTGGTAGACAATAATAAGTCTGTGTTCTGCTGAGCCACTGAGTTTGTGGTAATTTATCACAGCAGCAATACAGAATGTAAGAATTAAACATGGTCAGGAAGTATTCTTATTTACAAAGGCAAAAGAAAAGTCCTTCCCATCCACTTAGCAGAGAGAGGAAATGTGACCTACAAATGAAATTTGAAACAAGATTGGCCTCACATTTATCTCCCATGGCACTAAGTAGAGTTTTATCCAATTATGGAAAAGAGGCAGTGAAATGTGGCCCAAGAAATTGAAAGCCGATAACTTGAAGTTAGGAGCAATGAAAAGATGCTACCAGGCAAACACAGGGTTCACCTACGTCTTCTCAAATGTAATCAGATACCTAGAGAAAGCAGTCCAGTCATCCAAGAAATAAATAAAATGACAATGCATTCAAATAATTACTGAGAGACTCAGAAAGGGATATTGAAGGACACAGCGGCAATACAGAGAGTCACCACAGATCACCCAGGTGAAACCTCAGGACTCACAGAGTTTATATCCTAAGTGGGAAGGAAAACCTATAAGCAAGCATACACACAAATCCTATGAGATTGTAAAAATTGCTCAAACAAAAATAAATCAAGATAAGGAGAGAGAGAATGATAAGACTGGAAGAGTGTTCTCCTGTCCAGAGGAATAGCCTAGAGAGTCTTTCTGATCACTTGATTCTTAATCAATGAGTTCTAGAATTGTATATTATATATTGTGAAATAGAAAATACTCAAAGTGAAATAAGATGAAGGGGGAAAAATAATGAGATTATAACAAAAAAGAAAGGAAACAAATTGTATGTATATGGGGGGGCGGTAGGGTGGGTAGGGCTATGGGAAAAAACGAGAATTAAATTGTGTCTTATACTGGTACAAATTCCCATTGTGGAGTGTAATCATGATGTTTATATGTAATATACCAATAAAGATTTCAATTTTTTAAAAACCAATAATAAAAAAAAGAATTCAATTTGTTGAGTTAATGAGCCATGTAAAATATAGAAGGAAGTACTGTTCCAATGAAGAAACAAAGGGCATGGTGGCTCACGCTTGTAATCCCAGCACTTAAGAGGCAGAGGCAGGAGGATTGCTGTGATGGGAGTTTGAGGCTAAGCTCAGGGTCAGCCTACACTACAAAGCATGACCCTGTTTCAAAAAAAAAAAAAAAAAAGAATATGAAAAACAGCTGACATTTAGCCAGCATTTGCTAGAATCAGCTATTATTTGGTGAAGTGGTTTATTATATTTTCTTTTTTTTATTTTAAGATCACATTATATATTAAATTTATAATTATCTTATTTTTTCTTAGAACATCTTTTATATTTATTATTATGTACTTGTATACATTAATATAAAAACATTTTTTTGTTTTTTTTTCATCTTTATTGGTACATTACATATATGCATCATGATTGCACTCCACAATGGGAATTTGTACCAGTATAAGACACAATTTAATTCTCATTTTTTCCCATAGCCCTACCCACCCTACCGCCCCCCATATAAATAAAATTCGTTTCCTTACTTTTTTGTTACAATCTCATCATTTTTCCCCCTTCTTCCTATTTTACGTTGAGCATTTTCTATTTCACAATATGTAACATACAATTCTAGGACTCATTTACATCTTTATTTTCTCTTACTAGAGAAAAGATGCAATATGTATTATATTTTCTTAATTAATCTGCCCAACAATTATATACTATAGATCTTGAGGCTGAAACAAGTTTAGTACGTTGAATGAACAGACAGTTGATGTGGCTGCTTGGGTTTCCTTGTGGCATGGCGGCAGGTCCCAAGAACAGTCGTCCTAAGAGAACCAAGTGAATACCGTAACCTAACCCTGATGTTACCTAGAACTGCTTCTGCTCCACTCCCGAGTCTGCCTGCACCCAGGGAGAAGAACACAGTCCCCACTTCTCTGTGAGAGGAATGTCAAAGTCATACTATAAAGAAAATTGGGTGAGATTGAAGACATTGTTTGACTATTATAGAAAATACCACCTGCTACAGCACACATAAAGGAAATGACAATTGAGGCTTAAATAAGGGAAAGAAAATAAAAATGATTAAGATGCAATATGTATATGTGCCAGCTCCTCAGGATGAGTGAAGTTATTATGTACAAAATCACATACTGATAAAAATAAAGCAAAGCAAAATCATTATAGCGAACTGCAATAAAAAGAAAGCAAAAGAGGATAATAGCGCTGAAATAGAATGTATGGGAAAATTTATAGGTGGACAAAAAGAGTTTGTTTATATTGAAAAAAGGGAAAGTTCATAATAAAAATAGGAGTCTTACAAGTAAACTAACCAGGCCGGAATTCAACGCACCCACCGTTTACTCATGTTTAGCACCTCCTCTGGGCTGGCCACTCAGGGCCTCCTGGCCAGTTCTGATTGGAGCTCTTTCTTCCTTTGTGGTCAGCTATGTGGGACTCTGCATGGGGCTGGCAGGCCACCAGCCCAGCCTCCTGTAAACCGGCAGCTAGCTGGGTCTGGTCTTTGTGGGAGCAGGGGTAGGCATCTGGGAAGCACGAGGGAGCAGCCCCCGGGGCCACACTGCCCAAGCCTGTGCAACTCACATCTGCACCCAAGGATGCTTCTGAGTTCGGTCGCGTAGCATCAGGACAAACCAAATTAAAGCTGACAGACAGATACTGAGAAAGGAAAGACACTAATGAAAACCACATCCATAGATCTCCTCAGTCTTTACATTGATGAAAAGTAATAAGGACTTGGGGTTCAGATATGTAAAGAAATGGGTCATATTTGTTCTATACAAAATCTGGATTCTTTTGCAATGTCTTTGGAGCATTTACAGAAACTGGTCATACTTCTGGGCTACAAAAGATAATCTATGATGCCTTTAAAAGATTAGAAATTATATAGGCCTGTTCTCTGCCCAGATGCAATGAACCAGACGTTGATAAAATTATAGATAAGAAAGCCCAAACAGGAAATTAAAACACTGTCCTAAATAACTTTTGAGGTTTATGTTACAGAAGACAAGGAAAATAGAAATAATACCAAAATTATATGTTAAAGTATTTTCTAGCCAGAAGACTTCTGTAAAGGACCACATAGCAAATATGTTAGACTTTGTCCACCACAAGGCTATGTTTGTACCATGCCATGCTAGTGCAGAAGCTGCCATATGCAAAATGCAAATGAATAGATGTGGATGTGTTTCAATAAAACTTTATTTACAAAAAACAGGTAGCAGACTAGATTTAGTCCATAGCCTGGTCTCTTAATCTGTACTTTATATTCATGAGATGTAAGGAACTTAGAAAATATTTTTTTGGTACTAGAAATGAAACTCAGGACCTTGCACTTACCAGGTAGGCACAGTGCCACATAGCTACATCCCTGGCAGCACTAGAAATTTCTAATATTTCATAAAAAGGATTAGACCACAATGAAGTAAACTTTCAAGCTTTTCTAGAAGCTTGAAAAATATTAACAATAGCAAAATAGAAAAAGCAAGAATAAAAAAATTAATTTAAAATATAATTAAATAGGTATAAAACAATTATATTGAAAAAACAGATAGGATACATGAATGTTAAAAGAGCAAATCAAGAAAAATAAGACAAAACCACAAATACACAGTGTAAGAAAAAAATTACAATCATAGAGGTTGAAAATATTTTAAAAATAAGCTACCAACAAATCCTATGAAAAACTCTATCGTAATAAATGTTTAGCTCTCAATGAAATTGAGGACCAATTGGATAGAAATATTCTGTTGACTAAATCTGATTTATGAAAAGGTAGCAAGTCTGAATAAGAATATGGAAACATAAGCCAGGGATTTAGCTCAGTGATTCCGGCGCCTGTCTTGCAAGCGCAAGGGCCCAGGTTCAATGCCCCAGTAACCACATACAATACTGGATGTGGTGACGCACACCCAGCAGCAATCACTGCCAAATACCACAGTGCCGGGCGTGGTGGCTCATGCTTGTAATCCCAGCATTTAGGAGGCAGAGGCAGGAGGATTGCTTTGATGGGAGTTTGAGGCTAAGCTCAGGGTCAGCCTGCACGACAAAGCAAGACCCTGTTTCAAAAAAAAAAAAAAAAAAAGAATATGGAAAACAGCTGACATTTAGCCAGCATTTGCTAGAATCAGCTATTATTTGGTGAAGCGGTTTATTATATTTTCTTAATTAATCTGCCCAACAATTATGTACTATAGATCTTGTTATCATGTCTGTTTGTTCAGATGAAGGCACAAAAGTTAAAAAAAAAAAAAAATCAGCTTCCTATAATCCATCAGCTGTAATTGGCATGTGCTGGCCCAGACAGTTCAAAGGCTCTTGGGCCCTCGGGCCTTCACACTGCAGGAGAAACAGAACAGTATGTCGGAGGTTACCGCAGAAAGACGGTGGGACACCATGATTTCCCCAGGGAGCTCTCTAAAACTTTTGCACACCTGACAAGCTCTATGTAATTTAAACTAAGCAGAGAATAAGCAGAGAAAGGTGATTTATCTCAGAGATTTTTTTTTTTAAGACAGGGTCTTGCTTTGTAGTTCAGGCTGGCCCTAAACTCACTATATAGCCCAGGCAAGCACTGAACTTGCTGCAGTCCTCCTACCTCTGCCTCCTGAGTGCTGGGATTACAAATGTGAGCCACCACATTCAGCTAAGAGATGAATTTCTTTTGGTCAGTTAATATTTTTTTCTTTCTTTTTAAAATTTCATTTTATTGGTAAACGTATGTAGCACATAAAGTTTACCTTCATGTTAGGGAATAGGTCCATGTACATCACACATCTTGATTCTCTTTTGGGGGTGGGGTACAAGGGATCAAACTTATGACCTTGTGCTTGCGAGGTAGATGCCAGAACCACTAAGCTAAATCTCCAGCCCAACACATCATGATTCTTTCTTATGCCCCTTTCCCTCCATGCCTACATCCTTCCCTCCATCTCTAAATCTCCTTTCCACATTTCTATTATTATTATTATTAGTTCATGTTTATGGCATACAATGTTGTATTCATTGTATTTGGTAGCTGTCCCTTTGTTTATAGCTAGGTGGCCCCCCACCCCCAACCTCACACCTCCTGAACTCTTAGGTTGGGATTTGGGAGGGAATTGGGTCATAGGCGTGTGATACTCACCTTCGGATTAGCTCAACATTAGGAGGTGAAGCCTAGTCTGCGGAGTGGGTCCTCGGGGGCGTGGCCTGGAGAAGCCCTCGCCCCGGCCTTGCTGTCTCTCTCTTCTTCCTGCTCCTCTCCATGCTGCCTTGCCTTGCAGCCGGCCTACCGTGGACTTGAAACCTCTGCAGACTTTGGGCGAACTCTTCCTCAGAGTCGTGGAGGTTGGGCATTGTGTCTCAGCAGTAAGAAAGTACCTGAGATGACACAGCACTTCCTCCCCACCCCGCAGTCATGTCATGGACCCTTTCCTTTGTGGTCAGCTACACGCAGGCCACCAGCTCGGCCTCCTGTAAATCGGCAGCTAACTGGGTCTGGTCTTCGTGGGAGCAGGAGGAGGAGTCCTGGGAGCGCGAGGGAATGCCCTTCCGGGTCTGCGCTTTCCTTCCTGTTTGCGAAGAATCTGTCTTCCTGTGTCTTTAGATCAGTGTTTGATTCGGCTCTTTATTTGTACTTTTACTATTCAAATGCAAGAAACCATATGGTATTTAAACATGTATGTGATTAATGCGCTTAACATTATATTTTCCAAGCGTGTCAATTTTCCTACAAATACCTTGAATTTACCTCTTTAGCAAAGAATGCTAGGAAAACTGGCTCTCTACATGCAGAAGATTGAAGCTGGACCCATATTGCTCACCATGCACTAAACTAAAATCAAAATGGATCAAAGATCTAAACATTAAAATGAAAATAGTGAACCTACTGGAAGATAAAATAGGTAAAACTTAAAGTCATAGATATAGGCAAAGGCTTTCTGAACAGAACTCGAGTGGCACCAAAAAATAACTGCAATGGGTTGTGGATTTAGCTCAGTGGTTCCAGCATCTGCCTGGCAAGTGCAAGGTCCGGAGTTCGATACCCAGTAACCACATACAACAATGCCGGGCGTGGTGGCTCATGCCTATCCTCCCAGCACGCAGAGGCAGAGACAGAAGATTTCTGTGAGTTTGAGGCTGAGCTGAGGACCAGCCTGAACTACAAAGCGAGACCCTGTCTCAAAAAATAAAATAAAATAAAAATAAAAAACAGCAAGAAACAACAAATAGGAAATGAGCAAGAGTGAGAGACAATGTACAGAGCGAGCAAAGGTTTTGCCAGCTATTTCTCAGACAGAGAATTGCTCTTTAAAATATGTAAAGAACTCAAAAATTAGACTCCCACAATAAAAACCCAATCAAAATATGTGCAATTGAAATTAGACACTTCTCAGAAGAAATGCAAACAGCCAATAAACATATTAAAAATGCTTAACATCTCTGGCCACTAGAGAAACATAAATTAAAACAATGCTAAGATTCAGTCTTATACCAGAAAGAATATCTGTATCAACAAAACAATAGTCACAGATACTCGGGTGGTCGTGGTGAAAAAGTCTAGTGTCAGTGGGAATGTAAACTGGTACAACCATTATTTAAGCGGTCGTGTAGTAGGGAGGAGGGAAAATAAAATTTCAGACAGAGGGCACTGATTGGTTAGGAGGAAGTTCCCAGAGCAGAGCCACGGTGAACCAGAAAGACAGACAGCACTGAGTTCCCTTGTGTAATAACACGAAAGCGCTCTGTGGGGAACCTGGGACCACTGCAAAAGGGCTCCAAATATGAAAGAGAGCGGGAAGTATGAGAAGTGGAAAGAGACAGGGGAGGAGACTAGGACCTCGTGAGAAGATTGAGGACAATTAGGCTTCTGGGTCGGTCCACATTGGTTACACACTCATTCCCGCCGGAGTGCATCCTTTAGTAACTAACAACTCAGGAAAGTAAGCTGTGTTCCAGCAGCTCTGAAAATGTCAATAAGCACTTCTCAAGCCTTGTGGGTATTCTAAGCATAGAGATCTGGTGTGATTCTGGAGTGAGATTATTCTCCCTCCTGATTTTCAAGGGATTACTCAATTTGTCTTTATATCCTACACTGAGTAGTTAGAAAGAAGTAATCAATATGTAGCTGTCCAAGGTACAATGATGAATAAAAACTGCCTGTCTGGGGATGAGATATCTTTATAAGATGGGATATCTTTGCCACCAGAAGAATCTAGAAGGAAATTCACCAGTGTTTCACTGAAAGGGAGGGTGCACTGGGTCAGAGGGAGGATGATGGAGTATTACCTAAGCATTTCTCAATTTATAAGTAAAATTTCCTCCCACCACATGCTCAGTAAATACAAAATTCTATTTTTGTAGCTTATCACATTTAATTTTTTAATACAATTAGAATATATTTAGTTGAATAGTAAGACTCGGGTCCTGTCAGGATGTTTGTTTTACTATTTTCTCACCAACAGTTCCCAAAATAATTTACTGATACTGTATTTCTTTTTCTAATTTTTTTCTTATACTGTTTTTCTTCTCCCCTCTTGTGATTCAAAGTGTGTCCCTGAGACGTGTACCACTCTGAAAAATACTCACCATAGAGCGCTGGTGTCCTATCCCAATCTGGGTTTATTCTATTATGTTACTAGGTACTTCTTAGGTCATTCTTGTATTAGAAATTGTTTTTTCCTCAGTTTTTAAAATGTTGCATGTGTCTAGTGTTTTGTTTTTGGACTTGACTCTGCTAGGTTTTTCACACTGCTTTTGTTTATTTTCCAAGAGTTTGGCAGAGGGTAGGGAGCCGCACTTGGCTTCATTCAATTATCCATCCAGCAAACATTGCCGGGGTGCTGCTGTGGCTTGGATGTGACTTTGGTGTGTCGCACAAGGTTATGTGTGTGAAGTCTGTCCTGAGAGCAGCGCTGTGAGGTCAGGGGTCTGGTGGGGCACAGGGCACGCCTTTGGGGGAGCGTGGCACCGAGCAGCAGGCCTGACCCTGGGATCTCATGATCCTGCCTCACGCTCTCACCATGGTGCCACCACCACGAGAATTTGGTCACTGGAGACCAAAACGGGGGCGCTCAACCCAGAGCTTCCCATCTCCGAAACTGCGAGCTCACTCAGCCACTTGTCTTTGCAAAGCACCCTCACTTCGTGGTGATGAAGAAGGGACAAGTTCGAGCCCTGCCCCGTGTTCCACGTGCTGTCTCCATGTTGGGAGAAGCGAACAAGGAGCTACCTCATTGTTGTCTAATTTCACCTTTTATTTTGTTTCAAATGATCCACCCCCATCACCACCAAGTCTTTGCAGTGTATTCACAGCTTGGTCCTCCATGTGGCAGGTGATTCCATCACTGAGCAGGAACTGACTTCTTCTCCTTGGTGGGAGAAGATGAGTGGCTGTGACATTTTCTGATTCCCACTGGCCTCCTACTGCACCAGAAGCTACTTTCCCAGGATAGACAAAGGCCAACGCCTGCTCTGATCCTGTCAAAGGAGCCAGTTTCCTTTTGTGGGAGAGGGGGTGCCAGGTCCAGGCACCTGACTACAAATCCTTTTCTACCTTTACTTCCACTGCAGACAAGACGCATCGATTAGCAGATCTATTGTGCTCTTTCCAAGAAGACTCTTAGTGGCACAGACAGCAGTCCAGGGAGCACTTTGGAACCTTTTCCAGTTGGTTCTGATTTACGACACAAGCACCAGGCCTTGGCTATCACATGTCCTCCTGCAGCTCTCTGTAGGCTTCTGGATCTATAAACCAATGAATAGATATTACATCCAACCCCAAGAACCCTCTGCTCGGCGGTGGTGAGTGCAGCTTGGGCGGCATCCACCACTTAATGAGCCATTTAGACCAATGAGTGACTCGAGAGAAGAGGCTCCTTCATGGTAGTTTAAGTCCAGCTTGGGTGAAGCATACTCACTGGAAATCAAAGCAAGATGGTATTTCGTGTCAAGATCCACGGTAGATCGCAAAACTTAGGCTAGAAGGTGCAGGTGCTCATTAAGCTTCTCTGAACAGCAGATTCTCATTTTCTTTACTGCTTGACTCTGTGCATTACCACCAAACAAATAAATAATGGTGCAGAGAAGGTGCAGATTTTCTTCCTAAAGATGCTTTTGAACCTGAAACGGCCCTGAAGAAGAAGGCTTCCCCAGTGGGGCGCCGCACCAGTGACACTGGGCGAGTGGGTTGGAAGTAGCCGTGGGGTGTGAACCCAGCAGCCCTCAGAACAGTGGAGCTGGGATCCCTCACCCAGAACCACGGCACCCTCCTCTCTGTGTGTGCACAGGAGCTGTCGTGTCCTGCAGATGCCACGATGTGAAAAGAAAAGGTTACGCAGCGCTGCTGCAGTAAAACTGAAGCCGGGGACGTGACTGTGCCAATGTTATAGAAAACAGGA
>PVIR01019061.1:0-32481 GCA_004026965.1 Petromus typicus | reverse complement strand
AGGACCCGGGTTCGATTCCCCGGTAACCACATAACAATACTGGGTGTGGAGACCCACACCCAGCAGCAACCAGTACCACATACCACGGTGCCGGGCGTGGTGGCTCACGCCTGTAATCCCAGCACTCGGGAGGCAGAGGCAGGAGGATTGCTGTGATGTGAGTTTGAGGCTGAGCTCAGGGCCAGCCTGAACCACAAAGCCTGTCTTTGGGCCTGTGATTTAGTTCAGTGGTTTCAGTGCCTGCCTTGCAAGCACAAGGTCCCGAGTTTGATCTCCAGTACCAAACAAAAAACCCAAAATCTGTCTTTGCTTTCACAGGTATAAAAGGTTCTTATTCCTTTTGTTTTTTATTACAAGATATCTCTGTTGATTGACCTACAAAACTTCTGACTGATCTTATTTATGTTACAAACCTAAAAATTATAAAAGGATTATCATAATTCAACTTGGCCAAATACATCTGAGTGCACTGTGGTTTATAAACAAGTTGTCTCGTGTGTGTTTGTTTGTTCAGTATGTTACAACACATATAGCCATTTTGTTTGAGCTCAACAATTTTTTCTTCTTTTTGTCCATTTGAATTTTTTTTTTTTTTTAGTTTTTTGAGACAGAATCTCGCTTTGTAGTTCAGGCTGGTCTTCAAGTCAGCCTGGAACTCTTCAACTCAACCTCAAACTCAGCAATCCTCCTACCTCTGCCTCCTGAGTGCTGGTATTACAGGCGGGAGCCACCACGCCCAGCATTGTGGTATGTGGTGCTGATTGCTGGCCGGGTGTGAGTCTCCACGCCTGGTTTTATTGTATGTGGTTACCAGGGATCAAACCTAGGACCTTGTGCTTGCAAGGCAGGTGCCCGAACCACTGAGCTAAATTCCCAGGCCCCTCTTGAACTTTTAGACATATGCCTATAACTTAAATTGGCTTCTAGATAAATATCATTAAAGATATGCATCCCCCAGTTTCCCAGATGATCAACATGATGTCAAGACTGATTTCACAAATACAGTACATGTTATTCTCTGTGTATAACAACTCAAAAATCTTTCATTGATCAAAACTAATGTGGTGTGGTCCGAAGATTTAGCTCAGTGATTCTGACCCCTACCTTACAAGCTCAAGATCCCTAGTTCAATTCCCAGTAACCACATACAAAAATTCCAGGCAGAGGCAGGAGGATTGCTGAGTTTGAGTTTGAGTTCAGAACCAGCCTAAACTACAAAGTGAGACCCTGTCTCAAAAAACTAAAAAAAAAAAAAAAAATATATATATATATATATATATATATATATATGTATATATGTGTGTGTGTGTGTGTGTGTATGTGTGTGTATAAAATGTGGTAATTGTGATCTGCTTTCATAAGACATCAAAAAAGTGTTAAGATAATTAAATAAAGACTGTTGGGCTTAGGAAAACTTGTAGATAGGATTCCTCTTGGTAAATAAAGGAACAGTTGCCTGGAAAAAATGACTCCAGCCTTTGTTCACAAAGGGTACTCCAATAATTTCCATAGCCTTATCGGAAATACACTGCTATGGTAAACATATTATTGTGATATGCATACACTGGACATGGTCAAACAGCAGTTTTCTTTCTTTTTTTTAAATAAGTTTCTGTTTTGTAGTTCAGGCTGGCCCTGAGCTCACTATATAGCCCAGGCAAGCCTTTCCTGGCACTGTGGTATGTGGTACTGATTGCTGGTGGGCATCAATCACTATGTCCGGCGTTGTTATATATGGTTACTGGGGATTGGACTAGGGACCTTGTGCTTGCAAGGCAGGCAGTGGAAATGTTGAGCTAAACCCCTGGCCCAAGCAGCTGTTTTCTGTGGGAAAACTAAGGTGTTTTTGTTTGTTTGTTTGTTTGTTTTGTTTCTTTAGGCAGAGTCTTACTATGTAGCTCAAACTGGCCTTGAACTCAGAGGCCCCCACCCCTGCCTCGGAGTGCTGGGATTATACTTGTGCACTACTAACCTGGCATACTAAGGTTTTATTAAACTTGTTCTTGGTACAAAACAGAGTGAGCTTCTCCTTATCTTCTTTGTGGGAGGCTATTACTGGTTCCTCTTGGTGGAAATACTTCTTGCTATATTCTTAACAGTCCTGCTGATCTTATTATTCAGCAGATGTATTTTTATTTATTTATTTTATTTATTTATTTATTTATTTGAAACAGGGTCTCGCTTTGTGGTTCAGGCTGGCCCTGAGCTCAGCCTCAAACTCACATCACAACCCTCCTGCCTCTGCCTCCCGAATGCTGGGATTACAGGCGTGAGCCACCACGCCCGGCACTGTGGTATGTGGTACTGGTTGCTGCTGGGTGTGGAGACCACACCCAGTATTGTTATGTGGTTACCGAGGAATCGAACCTGGGCCCTTGCGCTTGCAAGACAGGCGCCGGAACCACTGAGCTAACTCCCCGGCCCTATTTTTTTTTTTTTTTGAGACAGAGTCTCACTTTGTAGTTCAGGCTGGCCCCGAGTTCAGCCTCCAACTCATATCACAGCAATCCTCCTGCCTCTGCTCCCGAGTGCTGGGATTATAGGTGTGAGCCACCATGCCCGGCACTATGGTATATGGTACTGATTGCTGCTGGGCTTGGAGATTACTGCTGGGCATGAGTCTCCACGCCCTGTATTGTATGTTGTTACCAGATGGAACCTGGGCCCTTGCACTTGCAAAACAGGTGCCAGAACCACTGAGTTAAATCCCTAGCCCAACAGATGTATTTTTAACTATTTCTTTGGCTTTGGCTCTTCCAGACTCAAAACTACGTCCCTACCCAAGATGACAATGTCTGGCACCTATAGAGCACATTTAGATAGACTCTCTGCAGAGTAACTCTGAATGCCAATCACAGCTACAACCTTTTTCAGCCAGAAGGAGCCAGAACAGTCTTTTCCCCTTGTCCCCTCAGGGCTGTTAGGGGTACTTCTTCAGAGGAGGGAATCTTGTAGTTAGCTATGTTAACGAGATATCTTGCAGGCAGTTAGACATGGCTGGCCCTTGAAGACCCAACATGGAAGACTGTCAAGACATTTTCACTGAAGACCAGCATTGTAAAAAAAGAGGAAACTACTCTACGCTTGTGCTTCTGCTAAGGATGAATAGCAGTGATTGATATCCTAAAAAGTATCAATCACCAGTGGGGGAAGATCAAGATCTTATCTACCCTTTCCAGGCTTAATCAATATACTTAAGTGATTATACTTGCAATCTTATTGATTAGTTATAGTTTTGTCCCACCTCATGCCCATCTTGTGATTTCTCAATGGATCAGTATTACCTAAGAGACTGTACATGTAATCTTACTAGTTGACTAGTTTTGTCCTACCTAGTAGAACCTGCCTCACTTTGTTGTCCTGTCCCATAAAACACCTTTTTGAAGCGCAGTGGATGTACAACCCATTTTCCAGTCCTCCTTCTGTCTCTCTCATATAGAAATTATCTTTGTCTCAATAAATTTTTCCTACTCCTTTTTTTTTTTTTAAGATAGTATCTCGCTTTTGTACTTCAGGCTGGCACTGAGCTCACTATATAGCCCAGGAGAGGATGGAACTCACAGAAATTCTCCTACATCTCACCTCCCAAATATTGGGATTACAGGTGTGAGCCACCACACCTGGCAATTTTTCCTACCTTTAACCTCCATTGTTCTTAGAATTCATTTTTTTGTTTAGAGAACATGAATTCATGCTTTGAATATCTGGCAGGTTTGAGAGTTATATCTACTCACCCTGTATCATTATGGCCTTGAGTGGCACTGTGGGCACCCTGTTCTTAGTCGAGAGCTCCTGGCTTGCAGTCTTCTCAGTGCCTGGTGTGGAGGAAGTGGCACCTTTGATGAGGGAGAGAACATATGCTTTCTGTGCAGACATGAGCTGGAAACAGCCTTGACACTCATCCTCCACTATAGTCTAGGAACTTCCTAAACTGGCACTGAGAATCTAGCAGTGACCTCAGCACCTCAGGAAGCCCACAGCAGAGGCAGGACAGGTACATGGTGCCTACTCCACTGGGGTCTCTGTGTCCTTGGGTGACGCATGAGGAAGCTGAAGACCACGAAAGGTTTGGCTTGACATACCCAAGGTGATGCCAGTGGACAACCTCAGCTCAGTGGGTTCCATGCAGTATAGATAGGGAGGTAAAAGAAACAAGTGGATTTGGATCGGGGGTCCACTGCCAAGGAGGGCCTCAGCAGGTTTCCAAGAGACGAATCCTTCAGTTGCGGTGAGGGTTGGGGTCTTGAGAGGGCTTGAATGTGGACAAAGGTTCTAGACAACAAGTAAGATCTCTGAAGAGTAGTTTTTCCTAGGTTATGCCACACCTTGTTGGATCTATAGTTTATTTAAAATTATGCCAGCATCAAAGCTTATGTATTTAAGGGATGGAGAGTTGGAGGGTGGGCAGGGAAGTGGGGAAAAATGAGAATTAAATCATGTTATGGACTGGTACAAATTCTCAATGTCATGTGTGATCATGAGTGTATATAAAAAGTACCAATAAAATCAATTTTTAATAAATAAATAAATAAAATTATGCCCACAGTTGCTTTTTTTTTTCCTCAGTTGTAATTTTGACAAGCCCACTTCCTCTGGCTACAGAAGCCTTCAGATATACAGATGGTTGGAGGTTGGTTCTTACCTTAGAGAATATAGGTGATATTACTGTGTTGGGACCAAGTCTCACTGAGACAATTTCTCAGGACACGACATGATCTTAAAGTCCAACCAAGAGCTTTATTTAACTCAGCCGAGGGCCATCCTTCCATGTAGAAGAAGGTAAAGGGGTACACCGGGGCACAGTATTTAAAGCGAAAATCTATTCCATCCCCCACCTGTTACCAGGTGGTTCCTATGCAGGAGTGATTAGGTCCCTCTATTGTTAAAGTGCAGAAGTGAGTCATTACAGAAGCCAATAGCAACGATTAGATCACTGGTTACTATAGAATGGTACATTCTAAAAACATACACTCTGTGGCTGTGTGCATCGGTTGGGTGGACAGTTTCCAAGGAGACAAGTTCCAGGTTCACAGGGAGGTTACAGGATACAGTGGAGGCTTTTAACAAAATGGCTGTTTTTATGTCAAGTTGGGTCTTATAACTGGGAAAACAAATGAGCCTCAAGGAAGATTTTCTCAAACCTTATAATGTCTACTAGAGAAAGGCTGCCTTTGACCTACTGGGCAGATGTCTTTGACCTACCTAGGGCCTTTGACCTACCTGGAACAGGATGTCTTTGACCTGTCCAAGATTAGATGTGCTTAACCTACTGGAACCAGGAGTCTTTGACCTACCCAGACTAGGATATATGTAGCCAGAGTTCCTTTGTGAAGTGTTGTATCCTTTTTGCTCTCAACATTTCAAAATTATCTTTCTTCACAAAAGTATGTGTGGATTTTTTGTTATACTATGCTTTTCAAAACTTTTGGGGAGATTTGAATTACAGTTGACTTGTTGGGTTTGGGAAACACACAGCCTGAGACCTGCCTGCAGAGGAGTTTCACCAAAACCTGTCACAGTAAGAGGGGACTCCGGCCTAACGGACTTTCCCTGTGGTGAGCAGAAACAGGAAGTGGGCCAGGCCTGAGATGGAACCCTGGCTGCCAATCCAGCAAGTGGTCCCCAGGCTGGTCAGTCCTGGGGTTCCTCTGTCCCTGCAAGTCCCCAGTCAGAAACTTCCCAGGTTCAGAGGAGTCCTGGGGACAAGGCAGGCAGTCATGTGATGGGATGGGGCTCAGGTGACCTGAGTTGTGCTCTGGCCTCACATCACCTGACTAGCTGAGGACAGAGTGAGCCCTGAGGCACAGGAATGAACAGTACTTGTCCAAGTCGCTCAGTGATCTGGATCTGAGCCCCCCAGGCCACTTCCTCCAGGTGTGCCCGGTGGTTTGGTTCCCAGGGGCCTTTGAGTGGACAGAGCAGCAGCCCAGCCAGGGTGCAGCCTTCTTATTTGCCTCGTGCACTGGTGGCAGGTACCTCAAATCATCCCTAATGGAGCTCTGACCCGGCATGGCCCTGGGTCCTACTCAACAGAAAGCTTTAGGAAGATTTTTTTTTTTAAGGTTTTTTGAGACAGGATCTCGCTTTATGGTTCAGGCTGGCCCTGAGCTCAGCCTCAAACTCATCACAGCAATCCTCCTCCCTCTGCCTCCCGAGTGCAGGGATTACAGGCGTGAGCCACCATGCCTGGCACTGTGGTATGTGGTACTGATTGCTGCTGGGCATGAGTCTCCACGCCCAGTATAGTATGTGGTTACCGGGGATCGAACCCGGGCCCTTGCGCTTGCAAGACAGGCGCCGGAACCACTGAGCTAAATCCTCAGCCCCTAGGCACATTTTTTCTCTTTCTTTTCTTTTCGCTTTTTTTCCTTCCTTACCCTCCTTCCTTCTCTCCTTCCTTCCTTCTTTCCTTCCTTCTGACTGGAGATTGAGTCCAGGGCCTTCTCACTGAGCTATATCCCCAACTAATTTTTTTTTTTTTTTTGCAGACAGGATCTTGCTTTGCAGTTCAAACTAGCCTTGAGCTCCCTACTTAGCCCTGTGGGATCATCATCTACATAACATCTCTAGGACTATTGCTGTTCCTGCCATGCCCTCCAGGGTCTTTTGGAATGTATGGAATGAAAGGTGTGGCAAGTTTGAGTCTGAGAGTCTTGGCTATCCAGAGTAGCATGGATCAGGTCCAAGCTCAGCTTCTTATCTAAGCCTCATTCTGCCTAATTATTAATCCAATACCATGTGCCCTTGGACTCACAGGAGACTAGATCTTAGTGCAAAGGTTCTAGTTATGTCCCCTTTCCCTGTTTTCCACAGGGTGGCACACACCTATAATCTCAGTACTTGAGAGGCTGAGGCAGGAAGATTTCTGTGAGTTCAAGGCTAGCCTGAACTTCATATTGAGATTCTGTTTTAAAAAACCCAAATCAAAAATAAGTAAATAAGATAAAAAGAAGTCAAGTACTTTAAATCAGAAAAATAAGAATGATGTTTTAAGAACATTTCAGGAATCAGTAAGACCTCGCCCTTCACAGGGTTGAATGTGCAAAAGTGGAAAAGTGGAAAATTTTCTTTAAGAAGACAGCCCAAGGACACAAAACTGAAAGGCTTTGGTTTGAGAAGAGAGCCCCAGGGTACTGTGCTCTTTCTGGGCTCAAGCCAACCAGGCACTATAAGAGGTCTGCAGCCGTGAGACAAGGGGGCTTGGCTACTGCTCCAGCTGGCAGCTGACCTTGGCATCATCTATGTGGTAAAATGCAAGAGCTGTGTTGTCAAAGAGGTTTCCACCTAGATTTTAGAAAGAGGGCCTGGAGCCTCGGCCGTGTGCCTCAAGAGGGCAGTGCATGAAGCTGTGAGTGTGAAGCCAGAAGTCCAGTGGAGACCCCAGGAGGTGGGAGAAGCCATGAATACAGAACATCTAAGGAAAAACACAGATAGTGATCAAACCTAGCCTGAAACAGAGGCTGGAACTGACAGTCTGGAACTGACAACAGAATAGAGCTAAGATTACAGGAACCACTATGCCTGATGGAGTCTGGATCTGTAATCCTCTCCAAAGGCCTTGTGTGAGGACTGGGTCTCCAGCCTGGTGCTGTAGGAGACAGCGCTTGAGGGGAAGATGCCTGGTCACCGGAGATATGCTGCTGAGATGTTGGGACCCTCTGCCCTTCCTATCTGCCTTTGCCTCCCAGCCTCTACGAAGTGACCAGCACTAGAAGCTCTTGTTCTGATGTCCTGTCCAGACCCAAAGCCACAGGGACACTAGACCGCAGACTGGAGTTTCTGAAACTGTGAACCAAGGCTGCAAGAATGCTGACGGACACACTTCTGTTGGCCATGAAGCTTAACCTACAGCCCCCTGCAATGTTCTAGAACAATGATTTCATTAGAGAACCCTTTGTAGCCATCTGCAAAACTGTGATCTTCTTACCTGTGCAGTTTAGGCTATTCTAAATCAGAGAGGTGCCTCAGCATGCTTTTGTGCAGTGCACAACCTGAATGACACCCACGATTCTCCACACTGCTGCACTGGATGTTAGAACAACAGAGCTTTGAGCTCAAGCAGAACAGGACTTTTGGACATAGGTGCACTTGGTGACACACAAGCATGCACCATAACCTGGAGGAACACACGCTGTCCATCCCCACAGGACGTGAGTTCTAGTCCACGTCCCCCACCTCACCGTGTCTCTCTGTGGGTGCACTTGCCCCAGGGTCTTCAGACCCACAGTCTCCACCATTCCTGGATCCACAGCCCCCCAGAGCAGCCAGAGCACCTTTAAAGGACAGGGCTGACCTGCAGAACCTCCCCACTCCTCAACTGGGAAGCGTGAATTAAACCCAGTGCATAGCGGTTACGTAACCTCCCCTCCACCCCCCCAGGCCCCTGGGATAATCAGCCTTAATCAGCTGACTGAGGCCCCAATCCCTGGGAAGCTGCTCCGCTTACATAAGGCGTGACATTGCCTGGAGGCTTAAATACACCCCCACCCACTCCTACCCCCCCACTCTTACCCCCCCATTCTCTCTCCCCTCTGCCCACCCTCCCTAGCCTCCCTTGCCACACTTCCGGCACACCAGGCTCCCCACCCCCAAAAATGAAGCTGCTTAGCCAGTCCGGGCTCCAGCACATGCAAACTGAGAGAAGGCTGTGCTCATCAGAGGGTTCAAATTATCACCTAAAAATAAATCACCTAGCTCTGCGATGACAGCTAATCCAGGAAGCGAGGGGGCTCTGCCTCAGAGTTGTAGATCAGCTGGGGCAATTGAGAGCTTCCTGCCACCAGAACAGCAAGCATGGAGGGACAGCCCGGGGAGGTAATGAGCTCCCCGTGGCTGGAGGAAAGTAAGCAGGACTTGGGGATGACACTGACATTTCTGCACTCGAGGGAGCCTGAGCAGTGACTGGTATTGATACAGAGTCCGACTTGGCCCAGAGTGGTATTGTGCAAGGATGGTAGTGGGCTCTAACTCTAGTGCCAGATCCTGTCTCTTGGGAGCAGCTTTGGGGGTCCTGAGTTCACAGAGGAGCCCCGGGGTTTAGTGAGCAGCAGTATTGCTCAGTTAGCAATGTCCATGGGTCATGGGAGGGAGAGCAAAAGCTGCCTCTGCGCCAGTGATGTGGTCTTGTGTGTTTACTGAGCTTCATGCACAGGTGAGCCCCCTGCAGTGGAAACGCCCCGCTGGGCACCACACGGGACATTGCATGGAGCCGGAACACCGCAGCCCAACCCATGCTGCTCTGTCGCTGGCCACTTCCAACAACTCCTACCCAGGCCAGCCATTCTGCCTCCTTCCTGGCCAGGATGACTGTCAGTCCTGTCCTTGCTAAGGCCCAGTCTCAGAGGTGGAAGCGTCCAGGGACTGCGCACTCCGAGTGCACAGCCATGTGATGAGAAGGGATCGCAGCTCCTTGGTTCAACCACCGAGTCTGTCCTTTGGTGAAGAGGGGACCCTGAGGTGGCAAAGGTTTGAACCTTGGGACCTCGGCCTGGACGTCAGCACGGGGGACTCTGCCAAGTGGCTCAGTGTCCTGTCCCAGTGCTGGGCTGTTCAAGGCGGGGGAGAGGCAGGGCCACAGCACTCACCTGCAAACCACTCCCCACTGACAAGTAGCCTTGGACACCAAAGACACTGCCCCTTCCAGAGAAGCCCAGGCTCACTCCCCAGGAAGAGTCGGGTGAGCTTCCATCTCCTGAGCCACCCCCAAGCCGCTGAGCCTTCTGGGCTGGACTTCAGCCTCTCGTCCTGGCACAGGGCTGGAGGCTGCCGGAAATTGCGGAGAGCCGCGCTTGCACACACTTGGCCTCAGAGGGGCTGTGGTGCCCGTGATACTCCAGGATACTGTGATTGTCACATCTATTTCTGTCACCTGTTTGCCTTCCTAGCACTGCATTGCTGAGGCTGACATTTAAATCCGTTTGCATGGCACAGCCCACACCAGCTGGTATTGGAGGGTGGGAGGTGGGCGAGGGGGCCCTGCCTGGCAGATGGGATGGGCGTGGCTGCCCTGATGTCAATGTGGTCAGGAGCATCGGGCGTTGCCTGGGAACATTGAAAGTGCAGTGAAGAGAGAGCTGGTGCTGCTCAGAGCTGGGTGTGTGGGACAGCCTGCTTCCCGCCTGTCTCCTCCAGTGGGTGGTGCGGCCCAGGCCTCTGACCCATCTCTGCTGGAGCTGAGCCCCACTGGCAAAGAGCCCAGGGCAGCGGTGGCGCCAAGCCGGCCTGCAGCGTGCGTGGGGTTCTGTGTGTCCTTTCCAGCAGCAATCGGAATGAAGTATCGTGAGACTTTTCATGACTTTGCATAGCCTGGTAATGAACACCTGTCATCCAGCACTCAGGAGGCTGAGACAGGAGAATTACTGTCATTTTGAGGCCAGACTGGACTATATAACAAGACCCTGTCTCAAAGAGATAAACAGAATAAAATTAAATAGAACTTTAAATGACTTATAATAACAATTATGAAAGTGTTCATTTAGCACCAAATATTAACAAGACAATAAACAGCACAGAAGGACAGGGGAGGGGTGACAAACTGACAAACATCCAGGTAGCGTTAGAAGGCTGGAGGCTGGAGATGATGTGGACCTCCATAGTGTCATGGGTGGGCTGGACCAGAGACCCTGGAGCTTCTGGAAGGGATTGGGTGGGGGCCCTGGACAGCAGGAAGAACATCGTCACCAGGGACATGCACACCTTTGGGCACACAAGGAGGTCCCTGGAGATCAGGGATCTTGGGAGAACGGGGCAGAGTCTCCTGAGTGACCGCTATCATTGCCCATGTCCAGAAGAGCTGCCTTTAGGGTGCTGAGGCGCACAGCTTCTGCCCGCCTTAGGCGTGGCTCTCAGACCCGGAAACGGTTTTTTTCTTTTTTGAGATAGGGTCTCGCTTTTGTAGTTCAGGCTGGCCCTGAGCTCAGCCTCGAACTCACAGCAATCCTCCCACCTTTGAATCCCAAATGCTGGGATTTCCACACCTGGCACTGTGGTATGTGGTTCTGATTGCTAGTGGGCGTGAGTCTCCACACGCAGCATTGTTGTATGTGGTTACCAGGGATTGAAACCAGGCCCTTGCACTTGCTAGACAGGTGCCGGAATCACTGAGCTAAATCCCTGGCCCAAGGATTTCCTTTTCCTTCAAACTCAGGCAGTGGAGTGACTTTGCTTTCTCATCTTAGGCCCTTGGCTTTGAATCCACACAACCTTCGGACCATGGAGCTCTGCTAACCAGCCAGGTACTGGGGATCCTCTGCAGGGGTAGGAGCCTATAAGTAACTCTTTGGATTGAGTCTCAGGTGCATGGTGGAAGCGTGTGGGCCTCAGAAGCATGGACCTCAGACGCTGTCTCCATGTGCAGCAGCCTTCGCTGGGACCTGCATGTAAAACACGACTTCCAGGTTACCTCAGTAGCAAGTCATTGTCTCCGGAGACCGTGGCTGACAGGCCCCACCTCAGTCAGGGTTGAACAGGTACCTGATCCACAGCTTTGACCCCAATGCCACGAGGCCAAGAGGTTCCCAAAAAAGAGTAAAGAACATCAGGCAGGCAGGGAAAACAGATGTTCCCGTGATACTCGGCTTCCTTAGTCTCTCCTGAGGATAGGGCTGGGCCCTCCGAGGACATTTGAGGGGGTTAGACAGTGTCCCACGGCTGAGGGCCTGGCTGTCAGCAACTCACACCCCATAAATGTCAGCGATTTGTAGAACTGTTTTCTATTAGGGTCACAAAAACAAGCTGTTGTTGGCCAGATGCTCCTGAAGGACGCCATGTGTGCCCCTTGGGGATGGCCACAGCGACCTGGGGTGGCAGTTGTGGGTTCGGTCCAGCTCTGGGATGTGGTGAGCTGGGTAGGGACCTCAGCCCTTGGTCCAGTGGTCACAGCTGTGGCCAAGGGGTCCAGATGTAGATGTGGGCACCACCACGCTGATGGTGGAGGGCAGGTCAGGAAGCCCGGGGAAATGGCCTCGCAGGCACCATGCCCTGCCGGCTGGCTTGGACACCAAACCCCTGAAGCCTCCAATGCTGCTCAGGGCCAGGAGCAGGAGTCTACCACAGGGGCAGGGGAGGAGTGTGAACATTGGTTGTGTCTCCTGTAACTCATGCTGCCCTGGTATGTGACCTCACTTCTCTGTGCCTCAGTGTCCTCATCTGCAAAATAGGAGGCATGTGCCTCCCTTTGCCGTAGGGCTGTGTGGGTCAGGCGAGGCGAAATCACAGAGCACTCAGAACGGGGTCTGCGCAAGTGCCTGCTGCACATCCCCTTGGCGACACGGTCATGTGACCGCCTCCTCCACGCCCTCACTGTGGGCTTCAGCCCCCAGGTTCCCAGGGAATGTTTGAGCTGCAGGATGGGGACAGACCAGCTTCCTGGAGCTTAGCTCTGTAATACCCACATTCTTTTTTCTTTTTAGGTTTTTTGAGACAGGGTTTCACTTTGTGGTTCAGGCTGGCTCTGAGCTCAGCCTCCAACTCACATCACAGCAACCTTCCTGCCTCTGCCTCCCAAGTGCTGGGATTACAGGCATAAGCCACCACGCCCAGCACTGTGGTATGTGGTACTGGTTGCTGCTGGGCGTGAGTCTCCACTCCCAGTATGGTATGTGGTTACTGCGGAATCAAACCTGGTCCTTGCGCTTGCAAGACAGGCGCCAGAACCAATGAGCTAACTCCACAGCCCAGTACCCACATTCTTGGGAATCCGGAGAGTGAGGAAGCCAGCAGTGAGCTTTCATGGAGCCCTTGCTGTGAAAACCCACAAAGCCACAGCTTTGACCCCAATGCCACGAGGCCAAGAGGTTCCCAAAAAAGAGTAAAGAACATCAGGCAGTCAGGGAAAACAGATGTTCCCATGATACTCGGCTTCCTTAGTCTCTCCTGAGGATAGGAGAGGGTACAGCCTGTGCTGTACCCACCGAAAGTGCCACCTTGTCACCCAGAGAAGCTGAGACAATGATGGGTCAGTCGCTTCCTCCCCCGCATGTCATGTAGGCTCACAGCAGCTGGCGTGGCCACCTCAGGAAGGAAATGATTTACAGAAGTGGCTCCTGCAGCTCCTGGAAGCCTCTGAAGGCTGGAGAGCCAGGCCTGAAAATCAGAGACAGCAGAGGGGGCCTGGTGCTTGTAGGGGCCGGGTCATGCCGTGGCTGGTGTCTCAGTCATCATCCTATGTGGCACTCCCCAGTCCTTGCACTTTGGCATCTCTTGCCAAGTACTCTGTTTCATGGTCACAGCTGTGACTATCTGGGCTTCCTTGGCCTCCACAGGAGTGGGTGCTGCCTCCTGAGAGCCCTTCACAGAGGATGGCTTTGCACTAGGAAGGCCTGGGAAGCCAGATATATAACTGGTGGGATTGTATGACTCTGAACATCATCCTGCTCAGGAAGGTTGTACTAGTCAGCTGTGCTAAACACTACCAGGTAACAACCATCCCATGCTCAGTGAATTGAGATAAGAGCCACTCATTGCCAAGGACTTTTGTGTAGACTAGTGCTCAGACTTGGTTGGCCCCTGCTGGTATCTGCTGTATCTGTCACCCTCCCAGGATCTGGGACTCATAGTGTTGGGCTCATGGTGGAACAGAGGTGGGCAGGAAAAAGCTCTCAATTCCCAAGGGCCAGGTCCAGTGCTCAGCTTCACTTCTGTTGCATTTCAGGGGACCAGGCTGGCAGGCAGGTGTGTCCCTTCCCTGCAGCGCATGTGCAGCCACCAGATCCCTCTTCCTCATTCAGTGCTGTCTTAGCTGAGCTTCTCAGAGAAACAGAACAGACAGGGTGTGTGCAGAGAAAGACAGAGGAGGTGCTGGAGCCCAGGGTGGCTGCAAATTCATGGCGATCCTCCTGCCTCAGCCTTTTGGGTGCTAGGATGGCAGGTATGTACCATTTCACCCAGCTTTTTTATTTTTCACTGAGCCCACTGAGTCAAATACCAGTCCCTCAGCACCATCTTTTTTTTTTTTTTTTTTTTTTTTTTTTTGAGACAGGGTATCGCTTTGTGATTCAGGCTGGCCCTGAGCTGAGCCTCCAACTCATATCACAGCAATCCTCCTGCCTCTGCCTCCCGAGTGCTAGGATTACAGGCGTGAGCCACCACGCCCAGCACTGTGGTATGGGGTACTGGTTGCTGCTGGGCGTGAGTCTCCACGCCCAGTATTGTATGTGGTTATCAGGGATCGAACCAGGCCCTTGTGCTTGCAAAACAGACGCCGGAACCACTGAGCTAACTCCCTGGCCCTCAGCATCATCTTCATAAGGACATCACACAGCTGTCTGGGTGCCCTGCAGTCAGCCAGGTTGACGCTAAAATGACCCAGCTCAGAGACTCAGGTGTGGTTCTGCGGGCCTCAGGCAACAGGAAGTGTGGATCAGGAGTTGCCCCCCAACCCCCGTCCACATGTCGGTCACATTGTTCGGGGTTGGCCAAGCACAAAGATGGAAACCAAGCCTTTGAGAACATTTATGGGCCTCAGAGCCTAATCTGGACTTGAAAATGAAGCCAGTTACTATCTTTAAATTGTACTTTTGTCTGTGACCATTGATCCCTTAAACCAGAGTGTAGTGGTCCCTGCTGCTGGGAGCATGCTCAAGACAGAGGGTTCCAGGTGTGTCAGGTAGGGATGTGGCTTCACCTCAGGTCCCTGCTCAATGCCTGGGGGAGGCAGCTGGGCCACAGGTCACACGGGACCTGTGGTGGGGCAGAGGCGGAGCAGAGACCATGGTGTCAACCTAAGGCCCTGCTCTTGCTTTACCCTGGCTGGCCCCTGGAGCCTGGGTGTCCACGTAGCCTGTGTAGTGGCTTAGTGGCCTCCGCAGGTCCCTGCCCTTCCGGCCTGGGTCAGATGAGCACTGCGTGCTCTGGGACCCTTCTTAGTCAGGCTGTCCCTGCTTCTGCTCCTGAGACCTAGGAGAGGTGCTGGGCTTTTTGTTGTTGTTGTTCTTTTGCAATACTGGGTATTGGACCCAGGGCTTCTGCACTGAGCTACATCCTCAGCCTTTTTTCCCTTTGAGATAGGATTTTGCTAAATCACTTAGCTGGACTTGTCACCCTCTGGCGTCAGCCTCTCAGAAACCAGGGGCACAGGAGAGCTCGGGGCTCTCAAGGAAACCGCGCTCCTCTCCTCACCTTGCAAAGGCAAGCGGTCTGTTGGCATCCTGTCTGCAGGGGAAGTCCGCTCAGACTCCAGTGGGGGGACAGAGAAAGAAACTCTGCATATTGTTCTGTTTGTTATTTGAGACAGGGTCTCATTATGTAGCCCAGGATGGCCTGGAAATCACAGTGCTCCTGCCTCAGCCTCCCCACTGCTGGGATGACAGGTGTGTCCCCCTCCAGTGGGCTAAGAAGCCACACGTACTGTAAACATGCCAGCTGTCTGGCTAGCAAGCCCCTTTCTGGAAGTTTCCCACAGACATGTGGAGCCCAGTGGAGGCTTATTCTCTGCGACATTTTTGGGAGGAGCACGAGAGTGGATATTTAGGCCTTGCCAGGGAGCTGGCTGAATAAGTCATGCTTTCTCTTAGGATGGCCAAGCAAGGAAGCTCTTGTTGGCAATACAGACCCATCTACAAGAAGTATTAAAGGAAAAGGAGAGGCGTCTAGACACAGCGATCCATAAAAATAAATGGATATATCAGACCGCATCTAATTTAAAAATGTTCTGCAAATCCCTGCTAAGAGGATGGGAAGACAAGCCACAGTTTGGCAACAAGAGTATCTGGCAAAGGACTTGTGTCTAGAATACATTGGCACACTCCCCTAGAGCTGGGCACTGTCATCCCAGCACTTGGGAGGCTGAGTCAGGAGGATCACTGTGAGTTTGAGACCAGCCTGGGCTATACAGAGACTCTGTCTCAAAAACAAAGGCCAGTGAATAGTAAGAAACAAAGATATGGAAGAGACGGCCATACACTTCATGGAGAAATAGCATGGATGTGGAGAACCGGGAGGATGTCCAGCCTTGTCAGCAACGAGGAACATGGGTTCTGGCTGGACAAGATCTCTCCACAGCCCTGTTAAAACAGGGCACTATTGTGGCCTGGCTCCTGTGTCCCCAAACGCCCATGTGTTGAAGGCTGGGTCCTCAGCCCTGGAACCAGAGGAGACGGGGGCTGTAGGAGGAAGGTGGGATGCGGGGACCTGGCTGCCCTCTTGCCCTGTTCTGTGTGAATCTGTGTCCTCTACAGCATGAGCCCCACTGGGCCCAGACCACCGGCCAGGAAGTCATGGTCGGGACCCAGGACTGGACTGCTGTGAGCCTCTTCTCTCCAGAAGCTGGTGGGTGCAGGCGCTGGACACAGCGGGTCCAGCTCCCAGGGACCATGTGTATGCACAGCCGCTCTGAAGCTCGCCCTATGACCACACTGCCATGGCGTTTATCCTGGGGAGCACAGCCTGTGAACCTGGACACTCAGCATCGCTATTTTGGAAATGGTGTCTGTGTCCCCACAACTAGGCTGGCTGGATCACACATCTCTGCGTGTTAAGTCCCCTCCAAGACCCTGTGCCCCCAACGAGGTCAGGTCGCAGAGGCGGGGGCCACGTTCGCCCACCCACGGGGCTGGGCCAGCACCAGGCCGGGTTCCATTACAGAGAGGTGACCCCAGGGAGCTGCCTTGTGGCCTCTGGCGCAGGGCTTGAACCCGCTGGTTACACAATCCGTGTGAGAATATTTGACAGAACTATGCACAGAAAACAAAACCATCCCAAACCACAGCCGCGTGTAAACACCGGCGGGATCCAAACCGAGTCTGGCTCTGGGTTCACGATGCGTCTGCCCTCACCAACTTCCTGGTTATGCAAGATGGCATCCAGGGCCAAGGGACAGGGGAGCGCGTGGGGATCTTTGCAATTTCTCGCTGCCGGGTTTAAGCGATTCCAAAATAAGCGTCTGGAAAGGAGGGTCGGCTTGAAACTGCGCAGTTGTGTGCTTGTGTAAAGCGTAACCGCCCGCTGGAGCTCGTACGTGGCGCTGCTGTGGCGTGAACCGAGCGTGGTCCCAGCCGCGAGGGACCTTTCTGAGGTGCTGGAGAGGCTGAGGTGTGAGGCTTGAAAGAGATGGAAGCCGCCCGTGGTGAGGAGCCTGATTTTCCGGTTTTCCTTCCCGAGGTGGCCTGGAGCCGTTTTGTTGTTGTTGTTGTTGGTTTTTCTATGGAGGATGCCCAGCCCCCCTCCCCCACCGGGCTCCTTAGAATTAAATTTCACGCGGTGGACCTGGGTTTTGTTTGTCCGTGTGGTGGTGGCTTAGGAGTCACAGGACCACGAGGCTCAGTTCCACAGGCTGGGGCAACCCTGGAGAAGGGTGGCGGCGCACTCTGGGAGGGACATTAATCCCAGTCACAAGCCCCAAGGGGACCTGATCCTTTCCCTGGGTCCCTCGCCCTGGGCAGACAGCGTTTCCGCATATAAATCTGGAGACACCAACACTGGGTGGTGACAGTCACCTTTTTCAGCTTCTATTCCGTTTTGTGAGAAGCTGAGAGTGGGACTTGAGACAGTGGGAGCTGAGAGACATTGTTTTGGATCAGGGATCCTCAGGAGGCCCCCCAAAGCCGGTGGTGGTAGCCCATTCCTGCGATTCCCCAGCAGTCAGGAGGCTGAGGCAGGAGGGCTGCCAGCCTGGACCACATAGGGAGACTTGGTTTCAAAAAAAAAAACTTAAAGAAAATAAAAGGCAGTGAAGCTGAAGGGTTTTTTCAGAATTTCCTCCCAGCATCAGTCTCTCCTGTGCCCGCTGCTTTTCTACTAAAACAGGGGAGCCGAGTGATGCTTCCTCCCCAGCCAGGCTCCAGCGAGCTCAGACTGGGTGTCCCAGTAGTAACCTCAGAGGCTGGGAAGAGCCCAGATGGCCACCAGCAGGTGGAGGGCGAGCGGTGTGCCACTGTGTGTGAAATATTACACAGCCAGGAATAAGAGCTCATGCCAGCCAATGCAAGGAGGCATGGAGCACAGACTATTTAGCCTCCAGTAGAAATCAGAGTTCTGATCTTTGGGGGAGCGGAGCAGGGCCTTGGGGGCCACTGCCACATTGCTCGATCACTCACAATGACATGTCTCCAGGATGAGAAGGGAAGAGCTTGGACCAGGCCTTGCTGAGCCTCAGGTTTCTCGCTTGGTCAGTGCCTGCACCAGGGTCCCTCACTGGCCGGAGGTGTGAGGGTGATGTAGTCAAGTTGTCAGGGTGGGGTTGCGGCGGGTAAGGATGGACCTCAGGTCTCTGAGCTGAGAGTTGCTAGGAGCTGCATGGCTTGTCCAGCGCCCAGGGTGAGTCCCTAAAGGCCCCACATCCTGCTGGGTTGGAAGCATTTGGCCTTGTGTGGCCTGGTGCCCAGCGCTACAGGTGCCAGCTCTCGTGGCTGCCCCCCTTGGTGTCATCCACCCCTGGCTTGGGCCTCCACACTCCAGGGACATTTGTCTGGTGTCCTGGAACTCTGTGGGTGCTGCCTAAGGCTGTGGACGGAGATGGCCACAGGTCTCTCCAGGGCTGGGTTCTCACCCATTATCCTGGAACCCCACAGGGCTGAGGCAAAGCCTATCAGCTTTCCAGCATCCTAATCCGGCCACCTCCTGAGCCCAGAGACCCTGAGAGGTTGGTGCTACCACTTTCATGAGGAAGCAGGCTCCAGAGAGGGGAAGGAGCCCCCCAAGGTCTCAGCCAAGAGAGTGGGGGCCACTGTGCCCTGAAACATCCGAGAGCAGGAGCCATGCCTGGTGGCAGTCTCAGCAATCAGCGGTTTTCTGGCTGGCTGGCTGGCAGGGTGCTGTTGCTGCTCCACCCTCTGTGCCACAGGGAGGAGGTGGTCAGCTGCCCCTCCCCACTGAGCCCCTGTGACCTGGCTCTGGGTCCCATGACAGGCCTGGCCTTGGCCTCCTGATTTGCATAATGAGCCAGTCTGGGGACCATGGTCCAGGCTGTGCTGTCACCCCTGCATGAGGGTGGAGTCCAGGATTCATCCTGCTCCGCTGTCCTGGCCTCACCTAGACCAGAGCTAGAAGCTAACAACTGGCAGTGAAGCCCATGCATGATTAATGCATGATTAATCTAGATGCTACCTATATGTTATTTTTCTTTACATTTACAATGTAAATTAAATTTAGAATCTTTTTTTTTTTTTAAGTACCAAGGATCAAACTCAGGATCTTGCTCTTTTGAAGCAGGTGCAACTCCACTGAGCTAAATCCCTGGCCTAATTTAGAATTTTTTTTTTTTAAACTTACCTTCCCACTGAATGATCTCAGTGTCTGTAATTGTAGATTTGAAGCATAAATACTATTTTTCTAAAAACCTACCAAATATAATTTGATGGGCTGTGTCATACTGCACATCTGTAATCCTGCCCCTGGGAGTCCAAGGCAGGAGGATTATAAATTCAAGGCCAGGTTGGACTACATAGTAAGATTGCCTCCCCCATCCCAATCAAACAAGGACCACTGGGGTAGCTCAGTGGTGCCACCGCATGCCTGGTAAGTTCAAGGTCCTGAGTTCAATCCCCAGTTCTGGAAGAGGAGATGGGAGGAGAGGAGAGGGGAGGGGAGAAGAGGAGAAGTGAAGAAAAAAAAATAACAAAAGTCAAAACCAAAACAAGAAACCAAATGTGCTTTGGTAATGTGAGGCTTCCACCTTCCACTCCTAAGGCGATTTATGGGTGCTGTCCCCGAAACCTCTCCACCTTCTTATCCGGAGCTCTCAGAATCTCAGGGGCACCAAGAATGCAGGGCTTGGGAGACAGCAAGTTTGGGTCCCCTTTGGTGCCCTGGAGGTGGCTCCAAGTGAACCGCACCTCACCGAGCAGCAGCACTGCCATCTAGTGTCCCCAACACACTGGGACAGTTGGGGACACAACAAAGGGCCAGACGCTCAGAAACTGAGGCAGCCTGGCTGTGCATCAAGTTGTCAGTGGGCAGCAGAGGCAGCTCATGGCCTTCTTGAGGAAGGGAGACTGGGAGAATTCGCAGGGTGGCATCTCATGGAGGCTGGGGACACAGCCAGCCTGCGTTCCTGGTGGGTGAAGATGCCGTGCAGGCTGGGGCACAGGTGCCAGTCAAGGCCACTGTGCGTGGCTGCATGAATCTGAGTTCTGCCCCGCTGGGACATTCATACCTACTGCCTTCTGCTCAGGCACAGCTACAGCCCGGCTAACATGAGTTTTGTCCTCCTGCAGACAACACGCAGACCATCACCCATGCGGGAAGAGTTCGGGGCCAAGAGAAGGAACAGAAGCCGAGAAAACTCAGAGGAGCACAAGGACAGGAGTGGAGAGCCTCTGAGGGAGGAGGACCTGAAGGGACACGGGCCCAAGGCCAGGAGGGGCATGTGCCTGGCGGCTTCCTGCCTGTGCCCTTAGTTCCGGCTGCAGGAGGCATCTGTCAGTCTGTTCCTCTCGGGATTTGCCTGCCCCACCTTCTCAGGCCATGAGCTGCCCATGGGGCTGGTTCTTGCCTGGTGTAGGGGCCTCACCTGCCGAAAGAGGTGTGCCCTCTCTGCTGGCATTGCCACACTGGGACAGGGTAAGCCCAGATTCTTGTCACTTGGAGGAAGAACAAATTGGAGAGAGAGGCCCAGCAGGGCTGACGACGCAGAATGACAAGTGAGAGCCAGATGTGGCCACACCTGAAGTCACTTCTCCCTGGACTAAACCTCTGAGCTTCTCTCCTCTGGGGGCTGGATTGCTTTGCCACCTCCGTCTGCCCCTGGTAACCCACAAGTTCCTGGCATCGCGCTGTCTGGAGACTGCAGGGAGGGAAGCTGCGGTGGGAATTGTAGAGTTTGGGTCTCTGAGCCACACCAGAAATCTGAAACCCTGCAGAGCCCCCGCCCCGAGCTGCTCCATGCGGCTCCTGAGCGTCCAGAAAGCCCTGGAAAGGGGGCCAGGGACAAACATGGGCCAGAGCTGCTCTGGACCTTGGCTTCCTGAGGCTCTGGAAGGAAAGGGCCTTCGTCTTCCGGACCACCCGGGAATCCGTGTCATGAGCGGCCATGGGACAAGGTGACGGGTGCATGGTGTGTCGCTGCGTGCACATGTGCACCCTTGCGCGTGTGTGAACACGCGTGTGTATGCCCTGCTGCATCCCACTCTCGCCCTCTAAGGGGGCCTGACAGCTCCCTAGACTCGGGCCTCTGGCGGAGAAACCTGCAAGGAGTGGGGCACACAGGCTGCTGGTTCTGTGTCTGGCTCCTCCTAAGAATGATGCATCAGGACACCTGGGGGCCCCGAAGGCAGGGCTTGTGTCTCGTGCCCTTTCTGGTGCCAGGCTTGGTCCGGTGCTCGTCTCAGCCTATGTGAAACGCATGATTTCTATTTGGAAAACAGCTGCCGAGACCTGGCTGAGGATGAGCATTTGGAAGACTACAAAGTCAGGGGGGAATGGCCAGGCCAGTGTCCCTGGCGACATCCGTAGGGCTCCTAGCCCCTGCTGCACCCCCATCTGCCTGCACCTGAGCCCTGACCGGAGATGACACAGACCTACCTGGCTCTTTGGAGAACAGCAGCAGACACAGGAAACTAGTCCCTGAAATGCAACACCCACTCAAAAACAGAAGCTCAGGGAAAGAAGTCTGGGCAGGTGCGGAGGGCATGCCTGGGATCCCAGCACTAGGGAGGCTGAGACAGGAGAATCCATGTGAGTTTGAGGCCAGCTAGGTTACCAATTGAGAGCCTGTCCCAAAAAACAAACAAACAAACAAACAAAAAAAAAAAAAACGAAAAAGGACTTTGGGAGAGGATATTTGCAAAATGTACACACACACACATACACACACACACACACACACACACACACACACACACACACCCCACGCTAAGGTTATCACTGATGATGAAATACCAACTGCTCTTGTCCCAAGCACGGGATCTAGAACAGTGTACCTGTTTGTACAGCAGAATCTGAGCATTTCAAGGAAGCATGACCACATATATATATACAAACAAAAAGGATAGGGCCGAGGGATTTAGCTCAGTGGTTCCGGCACCAGTCTTGCAAGTGCAAGGACCCGGGTTCGATCCCCGGTAACCATATACCATACTGGGTGTGGAGACTCACCCCAGCAGCAATCAGTACCACATACCACAGTGCCGGGCGTGGTGGCTCACACCTGCAATCCCAGCACTTGGGAGGCAGAGGCAGGAGGATTGTTGTGAGGTGAGTTTGAGGCTGAGCTCAGGGCCAGCCTGAACCACAAAGCGAGACCCTGTCTCAAAAAAAAAAAAAAAAGGATAAAGAGTTGGAAGGACACACGGTGCCATCATTGCTGTCACGTTTTCAGGTGGAGGTGACAGTGCTGTATGGGGAGGAGTGAGCAGGTGAGTAGGCGGGTTGCCAGTGACAGGCATTGGCACCGGCAGACTTTGGACAACGAGACATTTTCAGCGACACTCACAGTGACACCCACATCACCAAACACACACAGAGCACTCTAACAAGAGGGCACAAACCACAGCACACTGCAAAGAAGTCTGGGCTTGGGGTGCTGAGGCCCTCGTGTCTCAGACCTGTGAAGACAATGTCACATCTCGCCCACCTGGCTCAGAGCTGCCTGGGGGTGGGGGGTCCCTACGTTGGATTCTATCTGCTCCAGGGTCTGGTGTTTAAGGTGTGAGTGACACTGTCCTGCAGTGATGTGACCCCACCTAGGGGCCTGGCAGAGGGCCCTGGGGCCCCGAGCTCTCGATACAAGGACTGGCAGCATGGAAGGCTGGATCTTGTCTGCCCATGCCTCTGTCCCTCCTGTGTGGTGTTGTCTCCTGTCTGTCCCTTCTCTCCCTTTACACCTTCATCATCATCTCCCATCCACGTGCTGGTGTCCCCTGCTTCTGTTCTCTGTGCTCCCCGCCTTGTGGGTGCCCATGCTTAGGCACCCAGTTCCTATCCTGATGCCCACCTGGTCACAGCCTGATGCCTTCTCCAAAGATGCCTGAGAAATGAGGATGACGACTCACTCGGGTCCTGTCCCAGAAAATCAGTGAGTACCTTAGAGTAAACCAAATCCAACCATAAAGTGCAGATGGGACTCGAGCCCAGGGTGCCATGTGTGGCTCAGTGGTGTCCCCCAGGCACAAATGTCCCCTGCCACCAGGGCCAGGTGAGAGCCCACACAGCCCCGTGGCAGTCGCTGATGCAGGCCTCTGGCCACAGTCACAGCGTTGCTCAGACAGTGGGGCTCCTGTGCACAGCGGTGTTGGGGTTAGGGTTTCTTTGCATCCTGGGCTGGGGGTGCAAACAGCCAGGTCCAAACACACTTTGTGTCCGTGTGTTGAGCCACGTCGTGGTGTTCCCTCTGTGGGGTGGTGCTGTGGATGAGTCTCGGCGTGTCACTCTCTGCTGCGGGAGGTGTAGGTGGCTTCTTGCTTGTTATGAACAAGCGCACTGTGCGCACTGAAGTAACAGTCCTGAGGGACCAGCGGGGGAACAGCTTGGGGAAAGTGGCTGAAGATCCAGCCAGGGGAGGATTTCAGGAATGGCTCTCTCTGGGCGCCCCCGGTCTCATGGTTCCCGTTCTGCTCCCCACCACCCTCGTGCCTTGTCTCGCTGCATGCCGAGCTGGTTGCTTCCCTCCCCGTCCTGTCCCATCCCGCGGTCCGCCTTTCTCCTCCAATTAATGCGTCAGAATTTATGGAAGTGTCCATACGCCAAGCCCTGAACTCTGGGTGGGAACAATGAGTGACAAAGATCTGTCCTGGGCTGGAGGAAGTCACTGCCTGCTGGGAGGATGGACAGATGCCACCTAGGCCACCCACGACTCTGCCCATGTCTGGGGCTGCACATGAGGTTGCAGGCTGCAAGTCGGAGGAATCAGCGACGTCCTGTTAGGGGACAGGAGGGTCAGACCTGGTCTTGATTTGTCCCCTGGGACTGTCTGTCATAGTGAAGCCTTCCAGACATGCACGTTCACAGTGTGTGCCTCTGTACAGGCATGTCTGTCTGCAGAGCACAGCGGGGGACCCAGCCCTGCAGCTGCGTGTCCTGGGTTGGGGACGTGGTGTCCTGTCGGTATGGTTCACTCCCCAGGGCCATCTGCTCCACCAGGCTGGAGGCATACAGTGGTTACTGACCAGATTAACTGTGTTCTCTGGCTGTAAAATGGTGCTGGAGTCCCAGTCACATCCTGGTTGGACAGAAGACCCCTGAGGGGATCTCTGAGACTGTGGTTTCTGTCCCCACACTGCTCCACGACAGGACGTCCTGACCCACCGCTCATCCTCAAAGGGGCTCCAGGCCTTTGCCAGGCCTTGGGGCAATGTGATAAGCACAAAGACCCTGTCTTGCCCCACATACCCACAGGAGGATCATGTTGCCACTCTTGGGTCCCCAACAAGTGTAACTATGGCTCTGGGCTCATGGAGGGGATGGGGACTAGGGAAGCATCTGCCAGCAGGGGCGTCAGAGCCCCAGAGGTCTGGGGTGGTGGGGAGGATGGTGGCAGGTCACCCTGGCGGAATCAATGAGGCACTGGCCAGCAGTGGTCACAAGTGGGTGTGGGGTTGGACCGGGAAGGTGTGAGCAGGAGGCTGGATCCTTGCATCTGCACCAGGCACCAGACCTTGCCCAGCATGCCTGGTCCTTCTGCTCACAATGGGGTCTTTATAACTTGTTTCCTGCAGCCAGATGTGAGAGGCTGAGGCAGGAGGATGGCAACTTAGTGACTCAGTGAGACCCTGTCTAGAAATACACACATATGCATACATACATACATACATGCATGCATGCATACATACATGTATGCATACATAAAAAGTGCTGGGATGTGGTTCATCACAAAGACTCTGGGTTCAATCCTTAGTGCTACAAAAACAAAAACCAAAAACCCTCTCTTCCCTCACTCTCAGCTAAGACCCCGTGGGGACTGCCCTGGGGCAGAGATGTCTCAGCAGGGTTGGGGTCACTATGGCCAGTCAAGTGAAGAGCACATGGGTGGCTGGTGTCCATCAGCAGTGACAGAGGACACCAGACAGCCCTCAGATGTCCAGCTGGGCCTGAGTGAAGTGGTCATTGCCAGCATCACTGACTCTGGGGACCAGACTGTGGTGATCACACTGGTCACTGTGTCTGTGGTGGTCTAAGCTTGATGACTTCTGGAGAAAGTCTCGCTGAGTAGCCCAAGCTGGCCTTGAACTCATGGTAACCCTCAGGCACACAGTGCTCTGCTGCTGGCAGCTCTGCACTGTGTCCTGCAGGGGAAGTCACTGCATATCCAAGGCTTCCAGGAGGTGGGGTTGGCCCTGGTAGCTGGGTCCTCTGGCTGCACTGGGCTTCTTCCTGAGGTGGCATCCAGGTCCTGCAGGGAAAGGACGCTCAGCTGGCCCGATGGGCTACGAGACCATGGCTGTGGAAGGTGTGGAGAGAGCATCCCTCGGGGGCAGGAGGCCCGCAAGGGCTGGGCACAGGGGAGGTGAGATGCTGAACGCTGCATGGACATTGTCACACTGTATCTCAGGGATGCACGGGGGGCCTCATGAGGGGAGCACCTCGCACAAGGAGCTGCTCTTCACAGATGGAGTCTGCCCCTGGTCGGCACACAGGCCCCCAAGCTGGGGTGAGGAGGACGGCGCTCTCCGTCCACCCTCCCCATGGCGCATGTACTGTGCATTCCTGATGCACAAGCCCTGCTGATGTTTTGCTCGCTTTAACCCACCAGCCCTGTGGGCATAGCCCTCGCCTGGGAGTGGCTTCAGGTCACCTTCACGTGTGACCTTACACACCCTCCCGTGTGAGCTTGTGTGCTGCACAGCCAACTTGGTCACCCGTGCACACCTCCACGTGTGCCGAGTGTGTCATATCTGATACCACGTTAGCACCAAGGGACGAGCTGCTGTTTGGTGTCTTCTGGGGACACTGCAAGGACACAGTCTCTCGGTTCAGGCAGGTACTCAGGTGTCGTTTGCTGTCCCCACGGCTGGGTCATGTGACACGCAGCACACACACTCGGGCTCATGTTGGCTGAGTAAGTGAGTGAGCCGAGGCCCCCACGGGACCAGACATCTGGTCAGAGTCTGCCCGGTGGAACTGCGGAAGGTCACGCTCAGGACGCCAAGGGCTTCGGTCCTGTTCTGTTCCCTCTCCAGCGCCAGCCCCAGCACACACAAGTGTGCCATGGACCCCACTGCCTCTCACAGGACTGTCCCCTCTTACAGAGCCCCGGCACCTTGGACCCCCAACCCTGACTGAGCACTGAGAGGTTCTGGCTCCCCTGGCCTCTGGGCCCATGGCAGCAGTCCATGGACCACATGATGCATCACAGGAGCTGCAGCCCAGGCCCAAGCTGGGCCCATGGAAATAGGAGGAGCTCATCTGAAAGCAGCCCCTCCTGCTCCACCACACGTCCAGGGAGTCCAGAGCCACAGGCCCTCACGTGCTGAGCGGCTTGTGCACATGTGGCCTCTGGTCCATCCCTGTCACACTGTCCCTCTATCCATCCTTGCTGGCTTCTGCCTACAGAGAAACAGAGGTGCCTGGGCTTTGCATCAGTGTCTACGTCCAGACAACCTAGCTAAGGATGGAAAGAAGAATCAGAGAAAACTGTCACATTGCAACCACTCAGAAAAACTCCAGGCTTGGTGTCCCAGCTCAGCAATGATGGGTAGAGGGGCAGAGAGCAAGGATGCTCAGAGAATGTGGCGGGACAGGAAGTGGAGAGGGCATTTCTCATAGCCTGTTCAGCACACACCAGTCATGTGGCCAGCCTCCCACTCCTCAGTGTTAATCTAGGAGAAGGAAACCGGTGAACGTGTCCAGACAGGCTCACACAGCCACGCTCACGAGCTCTCCTCACATTCCAGGTGTGGGCATGTGAGCACCTGGAGCCCCACGTGACATGAGAGGACAGACTCCAACTGACGCAGCACGGACAATACTCCAGCGTCCCAGGTCACACACGGGAGGAGGCGCTGGCCGAGTGGGGACCTGTCTGCCCCAGTGGTTCCCAGTGGTTCACTGCATGCTGCAAAGGGTACCCTGGCCAAGGAAAGAATATGTTTGGTTCCTTAACACAAAATCCCAATGCACACACTCAGGCCTGCAATGGGTGAGGGCAGGTGGTCTGGCAGAGTGGGGTGGCAGCAAGAGGCCACGGAGACACGTCTAGGTGACAAGTTTGCATCTTTCCCAGGGTTCCTGGCCATCAGGGAACCTACCAGATTACCAGGGCAGCAATAGCTCTGGCGTTGTTAAAGCATTTCAGGCCAAGACAAAGGAGGAGCATGTCCAGATTCCTTTTATGAAACCAGCATGACCCTGGCACCAGGAACCTGGCAGGAAGTACGCGCATGAGGCTGTGAGCTCTGTGGGCATATTGTGGGTTTATCTACACAGCAGTCGACCTTGAGGCCCAGTTTTGTCTCTTGTTTGATGACAGTGTGTTCCTGTGGATTTCTTTGCTGTTTTTCTCCCCTTGGGATTTTTGAGACAGAGCCCAGGCTGGCCTCGAACTCCCCGAGGTTCTTCTGCCTCAGTCTCCTGGGAGTTGGGATGACACATTATCACCAGGTCAGACATGAGAAGGGAAGAGGCGGCATGCTGGCCTCTTTGGCTGCTGGCTGTGGCAAGGTTTCGTAGAGGTGGTGAGGCGCTGGGGAGGAGGGCACCCCAATCCAGTCTGCTGGTGGCCTCACCACAAGAGACTGAGGAAGGTAGAATCCCAAGGAGCCGTGGACGCAGAGGAAAGCCCAGGTGAGAGAACAGATAGCACAGCATGCAGTGCCGGTGCTCAGACTCCAGCCCCAGAGCCGTGAGAGTACACGGCTGCTGTCCACGTCCCTGCGGGTGGATTTCTGTCCATAGAACCCAGAAGCTTGGACTTTATGCTCCTGAGACTCAAAAAGAGGGTTAGCTCCAGCCTGATGGCCTAGGACCACAGCCTCTTCTGCCACCCATGGCCGCAGCCATGCCACATCTGCTTTTCTCTCTACCCAGAGACTTGCGCATGCTTGGTGAGTGCTTTGCCACTGAGCTGGGCTCCAGCCTGATGACTTTTTTTTTTTTTTTTTTAGGTTTTTTGAGACAGGGTCTTGCTTTGTGGTTCAGGCTGGCCCTGAGCTCAGCCTCAAACTCACATCATAATCCTCCTGCCTCTGCCTCCCCAGTGCTGGGATTACAGGCGTGAGCCACCACGCCCGGCACTGTGATATGTGGTACTGGTTGCTGCTGGGTGTGGGTCTCCACACCCAGTATTGTTATGTGGTTACCGGGGAATCGAACCTGGGCCCTTGCGCTTGCAAGACAGGCGCTGGAACCACTGAGCTCACTCCCCGGCCCCAGCCTGATGACTTTTTAACACTACAAATACACGTGAAGCCGACCCTGTACTGCACCAACTCTCCACATGTGTTTCTGCCTCTCCTCAGATGTGGGGCACCCCTGGCCAACAGCACCCACACAGCCTTCCCATCATACACGGCAGTCAGCACAGACAGCTTAAGCTCGGGAAGAGAACTGGGGACAGAATCCAGCGATCTGGAAATGCTCATGAGAGGTCACAACAGAAGTTGGCTCCTGAGTCCAGTGACCAGAAAGGGGTAGTTTGGCAGGGCAGAGAGTGTGGGAGCCACACCTGCTGAGCTCAGCAGCAACACAGCGGCTGGAGCTGGCTTGGTCTGTGTTCTGCTGTTGGGATGAGGTCCCTGCACCTGGGCACTTTACAGAGGATGCTGATTTGGCCCTCGGTTTCAGAAGCCCGAGAACGTGGCCAGTGTCATTGTGGCCTGGTGAGGGACTTGTGGTGCACTGCCACATGACAGAGGGGGTTCTGTGAGAGGGAGGGATCTGAGACAAGTAACCAGAAAAATCCACGGGCCAAGTGTGTTCTTTGCAGCACAACCAACCATCTCAGGAACTATTATGGCCCTTTGAGAGTTATGCCAATCTCTCCACAGGTGACAGACCCAGTGACTAATCACCTCCACACTACTTGACAGGGGACCCAGCAACCAGCACATGACCCTCAAGTGCCACACTCCAGCTATATCTAATCAGTAGCAGGATCTCACATGTTCACCCTTGTCCGAAGACCAAGGAGAGAGCTGGGATATTCCTACTTGCTGTCCAACAGCAACCAGGCCCTTTTCTCATTCTTGTGGGGAGACCCTGGACCCTGTCTCCTCTTCCACTGAAGTAGCACCCCTGGGCATCTTAGGAAGGCAGGCCTGTTAGCAGTGCCCAGCAGGAGGGCAGCTGTCTTTCTCAGCATGACAGTACAGATCACTTGGGGACCACAGCTCTCACCCTGCTGGCAGGAGTAAGGGACCCTTGGCTGGCTGGCAGCAGAGGCCAGAGGGGACTCCTACCTTCACTTGTGAATCACGGGGTGGAGTCGCAGACAGCTCCCATGGAGTGGGGTTGGTGAAGCCAAAGGCTGTGGTAGGAGTCAGTATGCCAACATCACTTGACATAGCAAGAGCAAGGATGATCTCAAGTGGGATGAATAAAAGTTAAGCAATAGGAGCCAAGTTGTCAGAGGTGACCTGACAGAGATCTTAAAGCAATCATAATTAATGTGCAATTATGAACAAATCCAAAGCAGAAATCCTCACAGAGAAGCGGCAGTATAGTGAACTAAGGGGAAATTTTAGAACTTAAAGTACTTAAAGAATAAGCTCAGTGGAAGAAGAGATCAGAGTAGAAGAGATGGGGAGAAAGGAATTTGAATGGCAACAGATTTCTCCTCAGGAGTCCTGGAACTTGGATAGAAAAGGCATGGTATTTTTTAAATGCTGTAAGAGGAGAACTGCTGACTAGGAATTTTATACCCAGCAAAAATATACTTTAGAGATAAAGAAGACAGCAGGACATGTTAAATGTAGGAAACCGAAAGTACCAGCAGACCACACAAAGAGAATGACTAAAGGAAGCTGTTAACCCAGAGCCGTGGCACACACCTGTAATCCTAGCACTCAGGAGGCTGAGGCAGGAGGATTGTGGAAAATTTGAGGCCACTCTGAGCTACCTAGTAAAGTTCAAGGCCAGTCTGAACTATATAGCTGTGTGAAATCAAGATGACTACACCGTACTGTGGGCTTTCTAAAAAAATTAAAAGATGCTATTAAAGCAGAAAAAATACAATTTTTAAAAAGGAAATCTAGAATATTAGAAAAGAGTAAAGAACATAATAAGTCAAAATATGGATAATCAAACAGGTTTCCCTCTCGATTTTCCTAAATTATATTTATATAATTATATTATGGTTCAAGTAGAAGTTCTAAAACTGACTGCATTAGTTCCTTGTGTGTGCAGAAGACAAATTTAGGATGGGTGTGAACAGAGGAAGGAAGCTAAGGGGACATCAAGGTAGCTAGGGTTTCTTAACTGGAAAACATGACCCCGGTAGGTCCACTAGTTTGCTAGCTTGATGCTCATGCTATTTTCTTTTGTAAGACTTTATAATAAAAACTATTAAAAGGAAGTTTTGTTGCTGACATACATCAGCATATTCTATATTTTACATCTGACCCAAGAGATGTAGTCCAGGCAAGCTAGAAAGTTGGGCCCCTTGTACCAGACAAAAAGCCTGAAGGTTATGCTGACATTTGCAGCTGCCACCGAAGCAGCTGGGTCCAAGGGCCCAGAACACACAGCAACATGGATCATGTGCTGGCTCAGGACATGATCTCAACAAGGCTTTGGGAGGTCAAATCAGAGCACGTTCTGTGACCATCATGGAATCCAGCTAGCCACGAGTAACAAAAACAAAAGGGAAATTTCCAAATACATAGAAAAAAACACTTTCTAGTAATCCATGGGTCAACAAAAAAGTCTCAAAGGAAATAAAAATATGTTGAATTAGATTACAATACACAGTACATGAAAACTTTCAGGGAATAGCTAACACTACAATAAGAAAGAGCTTGCAAGATGGAGAACAAATGTTTGAAAGAGGAAAAGACAAGCACTTATATCTGAGAACCTGAGAGAGAAGAGCGGGATAAACCCAAAATAAATAAAAAGGAGAATGTGATAAAGGACAGAAATGAACGAAATAAAAGTGGATGGAATCGAAGCAACTTGGATCTGGTTTTTGAACAACTAAAACTGTCAAGCCTTTAGCAAGAGAAAGGAGGAGAAAGTCACACATTCTGAACACAAGGAATGAAACAAGATGTTCTAGACCACGGATCATCTTCAGACTCACAAACACAAATTATACAACTTAGAGGCTATGGACCCGCTTCTCAAGTCACATAAATCATCATGATTCACCCTGTATGAAAAGGATATTTCTAACAGTTTTGTAACTAGTAGGGGTATTTGATTATCTTTTTTTTTTTTAATGGCAAAATAAGAGGTTTCTGAAAAGTCAAGGCAGTTTATACCGTTGCACTGCTCAGCTTTCCCCACTGTGGCAATATTTCTGGCACAGGAGCCTAATGAATGGCCAGTCACGCAGCTCATGGCGGTGGAGGCCTCAGCCGTGGTCAACCGCAGGTTGCTCTTGACCAGCACTGAGGGTGTGTGCTCTGAAGGGAATGTGGGGAGCAGAATTACTCCCTCAGGGCCAGGAAGCAAAGGAAAAAGACAAGGCCTGGAGGTCCCCACAATCCCTTGGAGGACATGTTGGCCTATTGCCCCAGAACCTCTTGCCAGGTCTGTGAGGGGAGTCTGTGGTCCCAGTGTCAGCACTGTAACCATGTTTATTCTGTGTGCACTCCCTGTGCTTATTAAGACGGTACAGTGTGTCATGGCGGCGGCAGCCTCTGCTGCATCTCTTGATCACCTCCTTTCTCTCTCCTGCAGCTGCTCTCATCTCCTACTATCTGTCTGTCCCACCCTGGGAGCAATGGTATCTTCACTCAGTTGTGTGCACAAGCTGTGCCATCTGGGTTTGTGCAAATGTGTCCTGGGGAGCTGGCTGATGGCCGTGTCTCAAGAACACAATCTCCTGTCCGTCAGTGGAGTGTGATACACTCATGGGTGTCACTGTCCTCACTGCTACGACTGCCAACATGGCGGCACTGGGCTTTGTCTCTGCCTCGGGCTACCACACACTTCCTGTCCCTGCTGCCCTCAGAGTGTGCCTCTGCTGGTCATAGTCCTTTCCTCAAAGGGACCTAGACCTTCATTTGAGAAAGAACCTAGGCCATCTGCAGTCCAGCTGCTACTGGGTCGCTGCCAGTTTTCACAGACATCAGTCCCAGGACAGGCAAGTACCAGGTGAGAGCTGATTGACTCTGCTGTGTCATCCTGTGGCAGAGCTTCCTTCCATGATTTTGTGGCCGATGGGCTCCATGGATCCGAAAGAGCCCAATGCTTTCATGTCTTTAGCAAAAGGAGCCTTAAGGGGGCCGGGGAGTTAGCTCAGTGGTTCCGGTGCCTGTCTTGCAAGCGCAAGGGCCCGGGTTCGATTCCCCGGTAACCACATAACAATACTGGGCATGGAGACCCACACCCAGCAGCAACCAGTACCACATACCACAGTGCCGGGCGTGGTGGCTCACGCCTGTAATCCCAGCACTCGGGAGGCAGAGGCAGGAGGATTGTGATGTGAGTTGGAGGCTGAGCTCAGGGCCA
>PVIR01019060.1:11368-32525 GCA_004026965.1 Petromus typicus | reverse complement strand
TTTTTTGAAAGCTAGCAGCCTGTCAGTAGACTCAGTAAAGATTATCAAATGTCAAGTGAAGTTGCTGTGTCTTTCTAGTCCATGTTGATGATTTGGTCCTATCCATCTGGGCTGTCTTCCAGGGGAAAATTGAGATTTTTTGTTTGTGTTTACTTTTCTCAAGTGCCACGTTAGTTCTCCTTTGAGCAGATCATCATGCCCTAGATATTAAGGAGCTAAAAACTTTCAATTTTATTAAGATCCCAAGACTACTTAGTTATTTTCTGACTTTTCCCCTTCCAGTAACTTACCCTCATTTAAAGCAAAGCTGTTGTATGTAAATAGAACAGTACAAAATACAACAGCTAGGGGGCCGGGGAGTTAGCTCAGTGGTTCCGGCGCCTGTCTTGCAAGCGCAAGGACCTGGGTTCGATTCCCCGGTAACCACATAACAATACTGGGTGTGGAGACCCACACCCAGCAGCAACCAGTACCACAAACCACAGTGCCGGGCGTGGTGGCTCACGCCTGTAATCCCAGCACTCAGGAGGCAGAGGCAGGAGGATTGTGATGTGAGTTGGAGGCTGAGCTGAGGGCCAGCCTGAACCACAAAGCGAGACCCTGTCTCCAAAAACCTAAAAAAAAAAAAAAAAAAAATACAACAGCTAGGAAAGTCTTGAGTGAAAATATGAGCACTGGGCCAGGGATTTAGCTCAGCGGTACTGTGCCTGCTTTGCAAGCACAAGGTTTGATTCCCGGTACTGAAAAAAGAAAAGAAAATGTGAGAGCTAATTTAAACATATTCCAGGTCTCAAGTCTCACAGATATGATTAAAATACATTCCTAGTAAGGCACCAAACCCATGATTTCAAAAAATAAAATATGTTTCAAAATGGCCTCATATGATGTAAACATTCCTGTCACACTAAAATTATATTTTTTGCCCACTTCTTGCCTCAACGTATTTTCTTCTTTATGATTTCTTCATTTTATTCTCAACAATACTAGCTTCCCATTTGAGTCTCTTCTACTTCCAAATAGATTATATGTTTTATAGATTCTTTAACATGGTACAAGGCTGTCACCATACTGTTGGAGCTAGCTTAAATCAAGAGCTATTTTGGAGGTGTGGAAGACATACAGAACTATCTAGGTAGTCTACAACCTACTGTATGTTTAATGCACACATTTAGATAATACATAGTTTGTGTGACCTAGAGTATATAATGTATATGGCATATATATGAATATATTATACAATACGTAGGTGGTTGTCTTATTTGGAAGCATTGGAGGCTGGTCAGACCCCCAGTCACCTGACCAAGGAATCAGTGGCAGGATTACAAAAGACAAGACAAGATGTCCATGGATCAATGTGTGCTCTAGGACTGTCAGAGCTCTTAGGCTAAGCCACTGTCTTCTGGAGCTTGTTGTTATTTATTGAGCACACAGCTCCTGGAAGGGGTGAAGGGTGGGGCAGGCAGCAGCAGAATGGGAAGCAGGACTGTGAACAGCTTCCTAGCAACAAGGGAATGAAGCATTCCAGCAGGAACAGCTTGTTGATTAATGGGAAATGTATGCCCATGGATTAATTTTTGCCTCTGTAGGAGTTTTCTGTAATGAAACATGCTGCCCTTAGCTACACTATTGTCTTGTCATCCAAGATGTCCCAGCACCAGAGATCATTGAGACCTTCACCAGAGGTGTGGGTAGCTGCTCCACTCCCACACACCAACTGCTGGATCTCCAAACAAGCTATTGTAGGCTAATAGGCAGACTCAGACTTTTAATATGAAAAGCCAATTTATGAACTTAAATTCATGCCAGATAGTTTCCATATTTGCTCTGTATATTGCCTCTCTTCCAAACTACCTACAACACACAAACTCATACACTCATATTTAGTTACATTGACTCTGTTTCTCCCCATATGCAAACAAAGTCAATCACATTAATCTCCCAAAGCCTACCAGATCCACATCCTTTTCAGAGTAAAGTTTTGTTCATTTCCGGTGAAGTACATGGAATTTTTTTACCTTTAATTTCATCTCTTCTTACAGACTATGGATTCCTAGATCCACTTTGGAGCCCATTGAAAAGAGCTTCCTTTAGTCTGAGATCATGCTATGGTGGGTGGCTTGGGAAGGTTACTAGAAGTAAAACACAAGAAATAAATGGTCCTCAGCCTTTGGAAGCTGTGTAAGAGCTAAATGTTTCCAGAACCTCAGCTAATTCCTCTGGTTGAAATTGTCCATATCGTGTCTCAAGAACCAACACTGCAACAAAATCCCAGGATACTTTCTCTCTGACTTCATTACTAATCTTTTCTATTTTAGCTGCCTCGAGGGAAAAAAAAAGTCACCCAATTATCTAAAAGGACTTGAATCGCTAAGGTGACTCTGAGTTAACATACTTATCTTCAAGCTTAGAAACAGAAACAGCTTCTCATACTAACTAATTTCTGCATAGCAGTTTCCCTACCTTATCTCTAAGTCTTATATTTTAGAAGAACTCATTAAGTCACCTATGTTTGAAAGATCTACAGTTATTTCTGTTTTCTTGATTGGGCACTGGCTAATAGATGCCCAAAGTGTTGCCAAAAATGAAAGCAACCCCCTGGGTCTGAACTCAGAATTCCTTCTCGTGCTCTTTCTTGCTCCCTCTCTCTCCTTCACTGTGTCTACATCTTTCGCTCTCTCCTTCTACCTGTCCTTTTCCTTATCCTCCCTCTCTCCCTCCCTCACCTCTTGTCTCTTGCTTTCTGTTGGCAGATTTGCTTTTGGGATGGTTCCTGGTCAGTCGGTCTGTCTATCTGTCTGTCTGTCTGTCATCTATGTATCTATCTGTCTGTCGATATCTACATTCCTACTCTTTGTTCTGGCTAATCCCCTACTTGCTATCTGGTTCTATCTTTCTTGTTCCCTGGCTGCTTAGGAACACATTATCATTGCGGGATTAGCAGTGCATTCTTTACAGTGCAAATTTCCTGATTTGCTATGGTTTCAATGAGTCTCCCGAGTTCATGTGTGGGAAACTTAATCCCCAGTGGAACAATGTGGAGAGGCTGACATTAAGAGACAATTATGATACGTGGGCAGCCCTCATGAATGAATGAATGGCACTGTTTGGGGATGGATTCATTCTCACGGGGGTGGGTTGCTGATAAAAGACTGTTTTCAGCCCCATGCCCCTCTCGTGTGTGCAGGTCCTGTTGCCTTCTGCCACGAAATGATGTAGAAAGCGAGCCTCACCAGATGCCGGCCCTTTACCTGAGGCTTGCTGGCCTGCCGAAACACAAGAAGTCTCTGATCCTTATGCAGTCTTTATCTCACGCCCTATCACCCAGCAGCATAAATCAGACTAACACAAAACCCAGATCAACTGCAGGCCATTTTTGTCCACTTTGCTTCTCAAACACAGTACAGTACAAGGCATTTTGAAGACAGAGATTGAACAGAAGTTTATTTGATCAGTCTCACCATTGGGTTTGTGACTCTCGAAAAGACAACAAAATCGTGTGTTCCTCAGTTTCCATGCCTGTAAAATGAAAATAGTAACAAAATCTGTTTCACACAGTTGTAAAGATCAAAAAAAGCAACCACGTGGAGACTTTGTATCTGTGCTTTTCTAACTCAACAGCTCTCTACAGATAGTTTTCCCAGATAGTTCCTCTCTTCCATGACGTTCTGGAGATTACCATAACAAACCAGCTGAGAACTCATTTTAATGCAGTGCGATCATCAGCTGTTGCGTCCACTTGAGTAAGAAATACCAAGTGACTGGCTTCGCACCGTTCTGGATGTGAGCGCGTGGACTTACTGAAGATGGGAGACCCACCCTGGAAGTGAGTGTCACTGGTAGCCTGAACGGAAGGAAAAGGGGAAAGAAAAAGGCTCACTTCTGTTTCTCTGGAGGAGCCCAGCCTTCGCCTTCGCCTTGCATATCTGCTCCTGGTTTCCGGCGCAGACCTCAGCCTTGCAGCTCAGACCCTTCGGCCTCCCCGCGCAGACTGACACAGTGCCAGTGAGCTGTGGACCTCGGGCGGGGTCTTGCAGCTCTTCAGCGCACGAACAGCCCTTTGCTCTCCTCCACACCCGGCTCTGCAGCTGGCCATTGTAAGCCTACCTGGTAAATCTATATTTCTATGATGTTAAATATATATTACAATGAAAAAAATGTTAAATCTGTTTCTCTGGTGAGCGCCAACTGATGCATGTAGGCAAGACCTTCCTCAGTCTCGCCTCTCAGAAGCACAAGTGTATAGGCCCCTGATGTCCTCCAGTGTGCGAATATCCAGCTAACGGCAGTAGATGCTTCAGCAATGACTGCCCAGGCAGTGGACAGGCAGGGCTACGCTCTGGAGAATTTGCCAGTTTCCACTGTGTGGGGATTCTCACCGTGGCCAAGTACAAGTTACCAATGTGACATCAAACATCTTGCAAAATTCCTCATTATTTAACAGTGAGCTCCACAGCACGCCACTGTTCTGGTCTCTTTCAGGGAGAGATGACAGAAAAACTTCTAGATACTGGCATTCATCAAGACTAGCATTTTTCCTTTACTCTTTATTAATAAAATGTTCCTTCCTATAATGTCCTTTTATGAAGCAAAAATTCTGAAAATAAAGCCTTTTAAAATTTTTCTTTATTAGTGCAACTGTTCTCTGATGATGCTATTATGATTTAAAATTAGTATAACAACTGCCAAGAATTTAAAGGCTACCACATCCATTTAGGAAAGATTGATAATACAATACCGTTAAAAGTCAAAATGATAATTAAATGTACAATGCCCGTGCAATTTGTACCAACTATAAAATTTTAATAGGTATTTTTAAAGTATTAACTAAGGTCTTTATTTAATCACCCCTAGCAACCACTGATCTCCCATTTATAAAGTACTCTTATTTAAAGAATGTTTCAGAAATGGAGTCACACACAGCGTTTAACCTTTCAGGGTTGGCGTTTTTCTTAGCATAACCGATGGCTGTCCACCCAGCTTGCTGCTTGTTTCAACAGCCCCTTCCTTTCATCGCGGAGCGGGTACCGCACGGCCCGTCCCCGCACCGCGGAGCGGATGATCCACAGCCCGTCCCCTCATCGCGGAGCGGGGACCGCACGGCCCGTCTTCCTGCGTTCATCCAGCTGCTCACCTGGTGAAGGACGCACGGGCTGGTTCAAGCTTCTAGCTTTGACGACTAATCTGTTTTGAACACTGCGCACTGGTTTTTGTGTGAACATGAGATTTCCTTTTTCTCGGTTAATGTCTGGGAGTCCTAATTCCTGGGATATAAGACAGAAGGTTCATTTCAATGTAAGATAAGGCTGCACGGCTTACATCCAGATGTCTCGGGAAGCCTCATGCGCTCAGAGGTGAGACTTGGGGGAACTGGAGCCCAGCGGCACTGGATCATGTGATTCTAGCTTACCTACTGATTGGTCTAGGGTAGCTCGGGGCGTGGCCAAGTGGATTTGCTGAAATGAAGACCCCTTGGATGTGAGCGAGAGCAGGACAGGCCTGCGGCCTCGACGGGATAACGGGGGACAGCGCAGGGGCTGCTTCCAGTCTGCCGCTCCGCGAAGCGCCTTCTCTAAAACCAACTTTCCTCCTTTACCTGGTGGATATCAGACATGTTGTGCCAGCAATCTAAGGGCAACTAAGACACTGCCAAACTCTTTTCCAGAGTATATAAACCCATTTAATATTCTCGTCTGCTTTGCTACAGTCGTTAGAACTGACTGATACAGTTTTTCCATATCCGCAGCAGCTTTTGATTTTTTCAGTATTTTTAACTTTAATCATTTTGATAGATGTGTAGTGATAGCTTACAGTTGTTCTGTGTTTCTCGAAAAGCTAATAATTTTCAACCTCTTTTCATGAGATAAGTTGCTGTCACTAGATCCTGTTCAGTGCAGTAGCTAGTCAAACAGTTGGCCTGTTTTCTAGTTGCGTCGTTTAGTTTTATTCTGTCTCCTGGGCTCCAGGTCAAGAGGCTTGTATGTACCGGTCAAATCCTCCAGCAGTGAGGCAAATCCCTAGTCCCGGCACTCTTTATAAAGCCTTGCTCCCAGTCCTGCATATATGTGCTTTGAAATATTTATTTCCAAATCTCTACACTGTCTTCTAATTTTTATAAAAGGGGCTTTCTTTAAGCAAAAGTTTTAAAATTTTGATTAGTCCAATTCATAAGTTTTACCTTGTATGCATCATCTTTTGATTGTGAAATCTAAAAATGTTTTGCCTGTCTCAAGATCCTGAAGAAATACTGTTTTTTTCCTAAAAACGTTTAAAAATTTATAATTCAACATGTTAGTCAGTGATATAGTGTCACTTTTTTATGATATGCAGTTTTGATTGTATTTTTTTCTTATTCAATTACTTTAAGTTTTTAAGACCCTGTGTTAAAAAAAATCTACCATTCCCCCTTTGAATGTTTTGCTCCTCTGTCAAAAAGTAACTGAGCATATTTCTCTGTTTGTTTCTGTGCTCTAAGTGCTGTTCCACTGATTAATGTGTCTATCCCTGTCAATTACACATTCTTGATCATTGTAATTGTATAGGAAGTCTTAATATGAATCAATCTCCCAAATTTATTCTTTGTTATTTTTAAAGATAATCTAATCCATGTGCCTTTTTATATACATTTGAAAAACGAGCTTGTCAGCGTACATAACTTCTTGTCAGAATTTGATAAAAACTCCACAAGCCCATACATTAATTTGGGGACCATTACCATCTTCACTGAATTGACTCTTCTATCGTAGGCATTACAGTGTGCCTCCATTTATACAGCTCTTCCTAATTTCCACTGTTTTGTAACTTTCAACATGCAGCGTCTTTACATGTTCTCTTTAGTGTGTTATTGTTTGGAAGTTTGTCCCTCAAAAATGCATGTGCTGAAACTTGATCACAGCATGGTAGTGCCAAGGTGGCGGAGCCTTCACGAGGTGGCACTCAGCAAAAGATGATCAGGTCACAGGTCATCGCCTTGAGAGGGACTGATGGCTTCTCATGAGACACGGTTAGCTCTCAGGAGAATGGTTGTTACAAGCAGGGCCACTTTATGTGCTTGGTCCTTCGGAACACAGCAGGCTCCTTTTCCTCGTCTCCGCCATGTTGTGATGGAGCCAGTAACCTTCTGCAGAACTCTGGAACCACACTGTTGGGAATCTCCAGCAACCAGACTTGAGAGCCAGAGAAACCTCTTTATAAATTAGCCAGACTTAGACATTTTATTTTAGGAATACAAAATAGATAAGACAATGCATATCTGAAGCATTTTATTTTCTTCACAGCAACTATAAATTGTACATGGTTTTTAATTTTGGAGACTGTGTGATCACTGTTAGTATACTGATTTTTCTATGCTGTTAATCTCGTAACCTGCGATCGTACCGAGTTTCCCGAGTTTCCATACAAATTCATAGATTACAGGAACGGTCTTGTTATTTCTATTTATTTTATTTGTGTTAGATCCATGGTTTGTATTTTCTATGTTGACAGATGTGTCATCCTGTCTACTGATGGAGAAAGTTTTTTTTATTGCTTTAAAACAATAAACCTTGTATTTCTTTTTCTGCTTTGTTACAGTCATTAGAACTTGCAGTACTATTTTCATGGAGTGACAGAGTAGACATTTTCACTTTGCTCCCTTTAAGTATAATGTTAGTAGGTGTGTTTTTTGGTCAGTGCTTATTATCAAGTTCTGATAATTCACCTCCTTATTTTCTGAAAGTTTTTATCATAAACATGTTAGAATTTTTCAACTCTTTCTTCTACATCAATTGATATTATCCTATGATTTTTCTTTAGCTTGTTGATAATCTATCATGTTGATTAATTCTTAAATATTTAATGAGCCTCACATACCTGGAATAAATGCCACTTGGTCATAGTATGTAATATTTAAACACATTGTTGGAGTTTGCCTGCTAATGTTTTATGAGAAAGTTTGCACTTACGCCTACAGTTTTGTCTTGTTTTTCTGTCTGTCTGTCTGTTTGTAGCGCTGTTTTGGGTTTTGTTATCAAGATTAATATTGGCCTTAGAAAATAAGGTGGAAAGTGTCTTCATATGTTTTCAGGAAGAGATTGTGTAAGGTCCTTACAAATTCATCTCTAAAACTACCACTTGTGTTCTGTCCCCACTCCCTCTTCCACTGATGTCTCCGGTGCCTCTTGTTCCAGTCCGGTGGGGACAAACAGGATTCTTCGACCAACCCTGTGGGTCTCTTCTTCCAGCTCTGCCAACCTCTGTCTCTGAATAGAAAGGAGGAGACGCAGGCCCAACAAAGAAGAACCCAGAGACCTACCCGCTCAGTTCACTTATTTCCAGGGAAGGCCCCAGGTCAGCCCAGCTCCAGAGTACGGCCAGCTCATCTGATATCGTCGGAAGGACTCTAGTGTGGCTCGGGGGACGGATTAAACTGCCTGACCGGCCGGACACTGCGGGGTTGGAGGTCGCCGCTCGTCTGTGTGGCTTTGCCCTCTGTGTGTCCGTGAGACGCCCTGCCACCTCACACTGTTCTAGAGACACAAAGGCCCGAACCACACAGTCTCTAATCACATTTCATAAATCTCTTGATTCTTTTGCATCACTTCCAGGGATTATAGCGGTGCTCAGCTGGAGAGGAACAGGAAATATAGGTATAGACCATCTTTCCAAATCGGAAGTGATCTTCATTTTTAATCTTAGAAGCCAAAGGACTCAATCTGTTCCAAAAAGCTTCAATTACTTGAATTCTGTACAGAAGAACAAGGACTTACTGTGAAGAGGAGGAAGAACAGGAGACAGAACCATAGATCCTTGCAATTAACCTCAACTGGACATAGCAAAAATAGACAGAGAAAAAAAGACAACCATAAGAAATGAAAAAAGTCCTTTTCCTTGAAACAGTGCTAGCCAACTTGTCCTTTCTTCATAACAAACCTCTCTGCTTCATATTTTTCATGTAAAGCAAAGTTTTTCACATCTAATATTTTACTATCTGGACTATGAAAAAATTGTGAAACTTAGAGAGAAATTACACTGTTTAATCAACCAATAGATTAAAAAAGAAGTTAGTGCAAACCATTGGACAAACATAACATTTTATTATTCATCAGCAATGGAATAAATGAGATATCAAGGTGGTGATAAGAATGACATGTATTTGTTCATCATGATGCCTTTTCTTTTTAATTGAAATTTATAGAGAAAATAAACAGAATTCCTTAAGCCACGATTTTTTCCCTCTCTTGAAGAGAAACTATTCATTTCCATACACTCACTGATCAATTTCTGCCTCTGAAAGTCAAACCAGATGACATTTGTTAAAGCTGACTTATTAAATTTCCACTTCAACAAGCCAATAGTTACCACTTGTGATGTCTGAAGAGGGACAGTACATTCTCTGGCTGAGGTGGTGTCCTAAACTAATAGAGAGCAGGATTTTGTGTCTGGGGCTTGGCTTTCTTGAAACCATTCTAATTATCATATCAGTAATCACTTTTTAAGAATCCTTCTTGGTGCATTCTCTATCATAAATTTTTGGAGATATCAAAATACGTTAGTGATGAATCAATGTACTTCAGTGCTTCCACTTAGTAATGAATCAATATGGTTCAGTGCTTCTGATTACAAGGAATGTTACAACATGGGAAAATTACTATGATCAATTTGCAAAGTTATCTCCTGTCGGTAAATGTTATAGCACAAAATTCCATTTCCATGTGAAGCTAATATACAGGGTGCGATGTGTTAAGCTCTCTAATCTGAAAAGGAATCATAATACTTCGGCTAATGTTCTCGAAACTATTAAGGAGCAAACCTAAATCACTACAAAATCCAACTGAATTTTAAGTAGTATTTACTGAGTACTACTATCTTTAAGAAAATATTCAAAATAGCAATCGTATTTTTGGCTCTAAAAGTAGCATTCTCCCTCTCAGAAAATTCTAGGAGCCCCAGCAGAAACTTAGCTGGAAGTCGTGAAAGGAAAGAAAAGCATCTGGCTTATGAAATATCTGCAGGTTCTTTTAATCTAGATTAAATTTACTCTAATAGGAATATTGGAGTTTGTGCTGTATTTTTCAGACTATTGTTTGAATCATATGAAGGTATTTATATTTTAAATGATTTCAAGAGTAATCCTAACAGGTGTTATAATTCTGTGAAAAAGAGAAAAGCTAGCTGATATCTAATATTCACTATATACTACTTGTCAGTTCAGGATGTCATGATGAATTGGTTTGTTTTGATTTTTTGAGACAAGGTCTCACTATGTAGTTCAAGCTGGCCTTGAATTTACTGTTTGGCTCAGACTGGCCTCAATCACTGTGATTCTCCTGCCTCAGCTTTCTAGTGCTAAAATTGTAGGCATATGCCACTGCATCTAGGTAGCTGGCTTATTTACTGTATTTAATCTACTTAAGTAATATTCTAATCCGTAATTATATATTCAAAAATTGACCTTTTCAGTTCTAGGCAACCTAAGCTTTTCACAGATGAAATAATTCAACCTCTTATATTTTCCTAATTATATCCAAGAAATCATTGGAAACAAAGTAGTTAGTAGTTTGAGAACGCCTTAAAGCAGAGATTCAGTCTTATCTTTACAGCCCTAAAATTTAGTGCCATATTTAATAATGGTATAATGGGTGCTTAGTAGACTGTAAATTTTTTAGTTCCAACAGACAAATGTTACTTGAACTCATATACCATTATAAACCATGAAATTTATGCATTGGCTTGCAATGTTTTGCTCACAAACAGAAGATCTTACAGTACATTTCTTAAGAGAACTGCCAAACTCCTCCTTACCCTGTGTCAAAATGTCACCACTTACGGCTTTAATTGAAACTCGATCACATAGTCAGAGAATGAAGTGATTGGCTCAAACCTGTCAGAACCAACTTTTACAGCCTGATTGAGTTTAATACTTTCCAAACCTCGACTGGCTGGGAAATACATTTTCTCAGAGAAGACAAGAGAACTGAGGCGAGGTAGGCAACCAACATACACCCATGAAGGGTACTGCTCGGCCGTGTTAGGCGCAGAGAGTTCAACTGGTCTGCGGCAGAAAGTGGTTTAAAACAAGATACTCCAAAACTTTTGCTCTTCCCATTTTAAATTATACGTATTTAAAAGAACTCCTGATGATAGAATCTGAACTGTCCCTCAACAGCCCATATGCTGAAGTTCTGGTCCCCCGGACTGGTACTCCTGGGAGATGGTGGGAATTTTAAGAAGTGTGCTTCCCACGGAATCTTCCGCTCACAATCCTAAAAAGGGACTCAAGGGTCCTTGTCCCTTTCTCTTCCTCTCTGTGTTTTGCTTCCAGGTCACGAGGGGCGTGGCTTCGCACTGCCATGCATTCTCTTCATGATGTGCTGCTGAAGACCCAAAGCAACTGTGCCAAGAGATCAAATAATGTTTATCAACTAATTATTTATTTCAATGACAGAAAGCTGACTAACGTAACTAGATATTACAAAACGTTATCTATGTCTTAATTTTAGAAAACTAAAGTTTGTCCTGAATGGAAAAAAATGTGATTTAGATGAAGTATCTTGTCCTCTCTGTCTCTTCCTTATAACCATTGCCCTACTGTCCTTATGCCTACTTCACATCTTGTTTATCCCAGCCCAGGGCTGTCCATGCTCCGAAATGATCTCTTCTTCCTTCTCATTTTAATTCTCATTCATTTAGGTATTAAGTAAAACAATTCTCATGAATAAAAACATAGCACATTACCTCTCCTAAGGATATTTGCAATTTGTATCATAGTTGTTGCACACAACCCTACATACTTTGCCCCCAACAGTCTCTCCACTAGGAATTTCCAGCAGAAGACCTAGTAAAATGTAGACGCGCTGATTGAAGTGTGTCCTCCAGAAAGTCTAGTGTCATCACCCTACTTCCTCAGTGTAACAGTGACAGGAAATTGGCTTTGCAGGAAAGTTGGGGTGAGTAGTGCAGAGCCCTCCCGAATGTGGAAAGCCTGCTCACAGCACTGGATTAGTCACTTGGAAAGCCGGTGCCATCCTGTGCTATCTCTCTTTTTCATGAGTCTGCTTACCTTTCGCCTTCCTCCATGAAGTGAAGCAGCCCTGGGACCCTGTTGGAAGCCAAACAGACACCGATACTGAGCTCTCAGACTCCTCCAGCTTCCAGAACTGTGAGCTATAACTTATCCAATCAGAGGTATTTTGTTGTAGAAACAGAAAACGGACTAAGATGGTACATCAGAGTTTTACTGCAGACAGACCTTTCCTAACCCCTGAGATGAGTTTGAAAGTGGTTGTCATCAGTGTCCACAACTATGTGACTTTCCTACCACCTTTTTATGTTTAAGTTTTTGAGCTGCTTTTTACATTTAAAGGTTAGTGCTTACTATTTCACGCAACAGTTAATTTTCAGATTATTCTTCTGCTGCTACACTTATAAAATTATGCTTACCTATAAATGATCCACAGGACCAGGGATTTAGCTCGTTAGCTCAGTGGTTCCAGCACCTGCCTTGCAAGTGCAAGTGCCCGGGTTCTATCCCCGGTAACCACATAACAATACTGGGCGTGGAGACTCACCCCAGCAGCAATCAGTACCACATACCACAGCCGGGTGTGATGGCTCACGCCTGTAATCTCAGCCCTCGGGAGGCAGAGGCAGGAGGATTGCTGTGAGTTCAAGGCTGAGCTCAAGGCCAGCCTGAGCTACAAAAGTGAGACCCTGCCTCAAAAAAAAAAAGATCTACAGAGCCAGGTGTGGTAACGCAAACCTTATAATCCCAGCATTCAGAGGCTGAGGCAAGAGGATGGCTACGCGTTCAAGGCCAGCCTGGGCCACATAGCGAGACCCTGTCCCCAAAACAAAAACAAAAAATGTACAGAATTCAAATTGCTTTTGAATGTGACTAAACAAATGTCCTCCACGATCACCTGCAAACAAAACAAAAACAAAAAAACAAAACAAAACGAAAACAAAAACCCCTCACAAAACTGTTTTTATTTAGGGCCTTTAAATACATAACTGAAAATAGAAGAAAAAAATAAATAATAGGTAAAATACCTAGAAACCCATCATTTTTAAGAATGACAAACCTGGCACGAGCCACAGCCGGATGATCCCAGCACTTGGGGAATGAGGCAGGAAGATTCGCAAATTCAAAGCCAGCCTGGACCACACAGTGAGCTCAAAGCCAGACTGAAACGTAGAGAGACTGCCTCAAAAAAAAGACAAAACATTTGGGATTTATCCGTCATAATAACTAATGTCTTCTGCCTTGCAGAAAGCCAAGCCTACTTAAGTCTAAATCTAAGAAATTCCGAGTTGAATGCTATGGAGCTGGCCCAGTACGCATCTGGTCAGCTCTAGTTCGGGCTGCTGAGAGCTGGACAGTCGGCAGCTTAGCACTCTTATATAAGCCAGCATTAGACTGTGGACTGTAAGTCGCTGACTGACTTTTAATACATGCACAGTCTGTAAGGTCTGTCACACACCAGTGTCTTCCTTCCGGCCTTGCGATCTCCACCATTCGCTGCTTCCTGCTCCGTGCGAGCCAGTGCTCCCGCCCCCGGCCCCGCGGAGCAGTGGCGCTCCTGCCGTGCTCCTTGCAGCTCAGCCTCTGGCGTCACCCCGCTTGTCACAGCGCTTGTTACCTCCTCCTCAGAATCTGATGTAGTAAATTCTGGTGTTTTCCCAATTGAAAGGAACATTGTATGTATTTGTAAACCTTTTTCTAAATCAGATTTTAAAAGGCTCCTAGTGATCTTTACAAGACAATGTCTCAGTTGTTGAAATTTTCAGTAATTTTTACCATTGGCAGAGTAAGATTCCAAAAAAACTATGAAAACGGGAATTTTAGATGTGGGTGGCAATTCACTTGGACATATCCATTTAAGCAGAAATGAGCCCATTTATGAGTGTGACTCTGTCTGCCAGCATTTCTAGCAGGCTGCCCACACTCAGAATGTGACACTGGGGGACGGCGGGGAGGGCGGGGGCGGTCTGAGGCCCTGCTCCGGGATCCAGGGCTGCAGGGACAAGTCCCTCTGCCCACGCACGCGCAGAGCGCCCGAGGCCAGCCTGACACGGGTGTCGGAGTCAGGCGGAGCCCATGCTAGAATATCTTGTTAGGAAGAAGTTCAGAGACAGGCTGAGGGTTTTTACATATAAACAAAAATCTGACACCAGTGTATCTTTCTAGGAATTGTATGTTCAAGTTTGACTATTGACCTATTCAAGAATCAAACAAGATATCTTAGTCCGATTCATTGCACAGGTAACATTTAAATGCTATTTTTTTTTAAATCAGAGGGTTTTTTTTTTTGTTTTTGAAATGCCATGTGAACTTGTTTGTCCCCATATCTTCTATGAAACTAACTTTTTCTCTCTTTTTTTTGAGACAGGGTCTCATTTTTGTAGTTCAGGCTGGCCCTGAGCTCAGCCTTGAACTCACAGCAATCCTCCTGTCTCTGCCTCCCAAGTGCTGGGATTATAGGTGTGAACCACTAGTTGGCACTGAGGTATGTGGTGCTGATTGCTGGTGGGCGTGAGTCTCCACACCCGGTATTACTGTATGCGGTCACCAGGGATCAAACCCTAGCCCTTTAGCTTGCAAGACAGGCGCTGAAACCACTAAGTTAAATCCCTGGCCCGTGAAACTAACATTCATTGAAAACTTACTGAGGGCCAGTCATGGTGCTGAGTAGAAAAACACAAGAAAAAGGCAAGAAAGAGCCTTACACTTTAAGAGCTTTGAAGGAAGATATATGAACTAGTATTAAACACCTACCATACAAATTATGCAGTAACTACATTGGCTGGAATAACCATTGGTGTTGAGATTAGAGGAATAATTAAATGGCATCAGTGTTCAAGGGTGAGTAGTGTCCCCCTGTGATATATTTAGACCTCTTGGAACCTTAGAACTTAACAGTGTGGATCATGAATCCTCATCATGCAAACCCTATGTGTATTCCTCTTCCTCTGTACTTGCTGAGCTCCACTCTAAGAGCAATTTTGTATTCAGTAAAAATGACTTAGGAGTTTCCGATTCATCTGCCATAGAGCATCCCCCCGAGAGTGTGGCGAGGTTGGCCATAGGAGCAGGCGTAAGGCAGAGAGCAGAGTGCCGGAGATACGAGAACCATCCGGTACTCAAAGTACATCTGTGTCCATGGAGTGCTGAGGACATTGTCATCTAACTTACAGGATTTTAACTGAGGCTCAGATAGGAATGGGAACTATCCTGAATCACCCAGGGAGTGTCACTGCTGAGATTTTAACACAATTTTCACCACTTCAGAGGTGAGGTAAGCCTATTCTAACCAGTCAGGCAGAGTTATGCTGCATCTTGTTCTGTAAACTGGGCGCCAGGTACATTGGAGATCATTATTTACATTTCTCTAAATCTTATATATAATAACAGATCTATTCAGTATTAGAGAAAAAAATTGGCAGACAGACAATCAGTTGGCATCAGCAGCATCGCACCAGGAAAACTGAAATTGCTCATAGAAGAAGCACAGCGCTGAGAAATGCAGAGTCAGTCAGGTAGAGCGCCTCAGGAAACTTCCCTGGGAGGGAGCAGGACCTAGGCACTCGCTGGACATTCAGGAAGGCGCCCACACCTTTGGTCGGAATGAGGGAGTAGAGAGAAACCAGAAAGTACCGCCCAGCTCAGATCCAAGGGGTAAGACGAGTTTCCCGTCACTGGCCCCGAGGTGACTGTTTCCCAAGAACACAGCAGAACCTGTGCTCAGGCTACACCAGAAGGCACAGCCTCAGCACAGTTCAGAGCAGGCCCCTGCGCACTCTCGACACTCTCGGGCCTGGCCTGGCCCTTTCTGTGACTCACCTCCTAGACAGAACGTAAAAGCTCTCCTTCAATTTCTCTAGGGTATCAAGGAGTATATCTCACTTTGATTCGCTAGACAAGCTGAATCGTAAAAACAACAACAACAAAATGCAAACAAAGCTTATGTATATAGCGTGTGGGGTTGTAGCGAGGGCAGGGACAGAAAAAAATGAGAATCAAGAGGTGTCATGTACAGGTACAAATTCTCATTATTGAATGAAATCATAATCTATATATAAAATGTATCAATAAACTCAATTTAAAAAAAAAGTACACAGTGAAGGGTGTGCAGTGTGTGGAGCCCTGGAGAACCGGCCTCTGCCTGCAGAATCGTATTCTCCAGAGCTGACCGAGTCAAGCAGACTCTCCCCACCTAGCCCCTCGCACTCCACCCTCTCCCATTCCCATGCTGTACCTGTACAATGCATTTTCTTAAGCTCCAAAATGCTGAAAACACAACTTAGTTCTCTGGGCTTCTTCTAAGATTTAAAAATTCGTGGTTAGTAACAATGAAATGCCAAGTCTAAAATAAATACATTGTCATGAAAAAAGGGTTGTGTTTTCTGTTTTTTTTTTATAAGAATCTTTTTGATCATGTCTTATACTAAGGGACTACTTTGAAGATAATGATATATAGTGTATTATCTGTTGTTATTAAACTCTATTTTATTTTTTCATAAAATAAACACTTTTTTTTAAGCTTTTTTTGAGACAGGGTCTTACTTTATAGTTCACACTGGCCCTGAACTCACTCTGTAGCCCAAGTGAATTCGCAGCAATCCTCCTGCCTCTGCCTCCTGAGTACTAGGATTACAGGCGTGAGCCACCACGCCAAGCAAAATAAACACTTTAAATGTACTGAAATTGAGTGAAAATAATGTAGACTAAAATAAGGTATCTATTTTTACCTTGAATTATATCAGACCAAGCATAACCACTTTTTATTAGAAATGTGACCCCTGAAAGTGACACTTTTCCGTGTTCAAAAACTGAAGAGGAAAATAAACAATTTCGGTAGAAGGCTGAAAGATTTTTTAAAAAGCACACCATTTGCAAGTTTACAGACTTGAAAGGCATGAAGACTTTTTTTCTAGATCTTTGATTCAGACTCAACATTCTCATTATAAAAACTCCCAGATCCCTAAGTGGAGAAGCTAGAACAATGATCTTTAAACTACAGAGAAGTAACTGAGGCTATTCATAGTCATTTTCCCTGGCGATCGATACGGTATTGATTTTCTATTCTCGCTTCTCTTGCAGTAATGTCCTTGGCCTGCAACTCAACCTGAGCTCAGAAGTATTAGCAAATAAAACAATTCGTGGACATGAAGAGAGAAAATAGGGAAAGCCTGGATAGTCTTGCAGGTGAGAGTAATTGTCTGCTCCTCGTAACTTCTTGAGATTGGAAGGTGGTATGACAGTGGCCCACTAGGAGCAGGCCGAGTGCGAAGCTCTGGGCTTTCCGCTGTTCCACAGGGAAAGTCTAGACCTGTGTATTGTAGGAGCAGGAGCACCTGCAGAGTTGGGTACGTGTCTGTGTCTGGGTGGATATCAGCACTGCAGTATCCACTCAAAATCCCTTCCCATGACGAGGCATCAATAGGGTTGTCTGAGGACTTAGGGAGAAGTAGAATCTCATTCAAATTTAAAAGGAATTGATCAAATTGGGAAAAATTTTAAATTATTGTATATTAAAGCCCTTGGGAAAATCTATTCCAGAATGAAATATAATAATTTCTCATAAAATTATACATGTTGAAAGGTCTATGTTAAGTCATTCATAGATCAAAGCTAGAATTTTCAACTGGGAAAACTGGATTCTAAATAAAGAAACTTCAAATTAGTTTTATTTGATAAATATAATTGTAAGATCTTTTAAAACTTCAATAAAACGTCTTCCAAAGGCCAAACATATGCTTTCCTGACTTTATAGAATTGTCTTCCACTGTCGTTAAACAAACCCCGGAGTCACATGCAGAAAAAGTCCCCACAGAGGAGTGAAATATTTGCCTTTAAGTCATGCAGAAGTTGTAACGGAGCTGCTTTTAAATAATTCATTTCGGCATCTTTTAAAAAGTATTTTTTCTGGGACATAGTTATTGTCTGACGGGTCCATATTTGATAGCAAAAGTGGTCAGATGGTTCAGTGAAACACTTTATAAAGGACAGTTCAAAGTGATAATGTGAAAATACTTTTCTGGAATGTGACATTCGGGGCACGGGTCACGTTCCTGCTCACCAACAAAACTTCTCACAGGCATTAGGAAATGAATACCTTGTTGCAAGAGATTTCCATGATGGCAAAAGCCTAAAATTCAACTTGGCATATAAAAGGCACATAAATGCCATCGAGGAGTGAGGGTGGAAGCCACCGCGACCCGCAGCTGCTGCGCTGGCCGCCCTGTGTCCCAGGATCCCTGGCCAGGCGCCTCTTTTGGAAGCTCCTACCCTGATGGCACAGTGATTCCTGACCTCCACCTGCACAGATTTCTTCTGCCAAAGCCTGAACTAAACCCAGTGGGTTCGCCCTTTACCCACTTCTCTTGCTAGCAGGAAAAACAAAAACAAAAATCAAAAACACCTTAGAGATTGTATATATATATATAATTATTAGCAAATGAAACAACTCCCGCCAAGGGCTTGGAGATAAAATGGGACGGTGGAAACCTCCATACACTTCAGAGATAAAAATAGCTGTCTTCAGTCTGGTTATTCTGCGGATCTCCCTTTATCCTGCTCTCTTGAAGCCAGAGAAGCAAAAATAAAAACCCCTCCCTCCAGAAAGAAGGCACCCTAAAATGTAAATTCTGTCCTAAAGCTCGAGGATCGGCCTGGGTTCACTTTTCCCCCACAGCATGAAAATGATCAGGTTTTTTAAGTTTTATTTTAAAAATCACATTTGCTGTTCCATTGGCATTGTTATGGTTTGTTCATACATACCGGAATGGTTAATTTATTCCAGGTTATTTAAAAAAGGGCTCAGCTCTAAAAATACACAATTACCTCTGAAGGTGGCATGTGGAAACAATTAGATATCAAAATTATAACTGAGAGAGCATGGTGGAGTCTCCTTGGTAGACCTAATATTGACTTCACTGAACCAAGTGGTCCCACATCATATTTTCCAGATACTCCAAAAGATGCCATTCTGTGAGGTAAGTAATTACCTATGTTGGGAATCCAGACCATCTAACAGTCTTTATGAAAAATAATTTGATACCAAGAACTCTGACAAAAAATATTCGCAAGACGAGTGAGTTTTGGAGACTTCCGAGAACACGCTTTTAGAGTACTGCAAGAGTTGGGGACTGATCTTCTGAAATCCCCAGGCGTAAGTCCAGTAAAATCGTACTACCACAGCATTAAGTCTGCTGCAAAACCAAGATAGTCAGATTCACTTGCGTTATTATCTCTGGTCCCCTAACATGACAACTCATTAAAGACAGGACTTGGAGCAGACTGATGATGTAAAAAAACAGAGCAGGAATACAGTGGCTGTATATATTCAATTTCTCTAATATTTTATGTTCCATATCCAGTATAATTTTACTAGCATCCTTTTTCACTCTAGGAAGAGGAGATCAAGGAAAATTGAGTAGAAGTTGCTGTGTTTGTTATTAGACAGCTTGAATTTAGTGAATCACGACAGACTTAATTTAGTGAAACAGAAATAGTCAAATGGTAAAGGAGGTCAGTGGTATATAACATGGGGGGAAATGTGACGGTAAAAAAAGAAACAAAACTTATGTGTACACAGGGTAAGGGTTGCAGGGTGGGCAGGGGAATGGGAAAAAATGAGAATTAAGACATGTTATGTACTGACACAAATTTTCAGGGTCGATTGTGATCATGATGTCTATGTAAAATGTACTAATAGAATCAATTAATTAATTAAAAAACAAGTAAATAAATGCAAAATATTTTCTCTCGTAAGCTGCTAGGCTAAAATGTCCAAAGCCAAATTCAACAATTAATCTGACACATTAATAAATGGATTACTTGAATCCACAACTTTTCCAAGATTCTCGTATGAAAATGTAAGTAGTTACTGGAAAAGTATACATCTCACATGAGGGATATTGGAAAGAATCGGATGACTCAAAAGGTACCCAGTTCTTTTCTGGACAGAGCTGTTCCTGCTCTCCCGAAGCCCTTATAGCGGCTTAACCTGAGGAAGTTTCGTGTACCTCTAACCTCCAGTGTCTTCAAGCCTCTCATTAAAATCCCTGGAGTCTCAGGACCTCAAGGGGGTCCTGTTACAACAGCAACACAGGCCTCTAGACTTGAAGAGCCTACTTTTAGCCCCCACAACAGAGCTAAAGCTCTTCACCTAGTTCTCAACTGTAAGTCCCTACATGGATATTGCCAAAGCATCGAGAGAAAGCTGGATGCACTTGTACTGTAGAAGTATCCTGTAATAACAAGAATGCATTGCGATTTTCTTTCTAGTTTTGCACAAAGGAATTCGTAGTCATGTGAAAGAGGATGTGTGCAACAAGCAAAAGAAAATACCCAGACCTTTCAAGGATTGTTGGACAAAGGCTTTGAGTTGACACTAATTCTAGAAGTTGAAGATAGATTATCAGTTTGGTTTACTTCTCAGAGCAGAGACTTACAGAGATCAGGTAAGGAAAAGAATTCTGAGCCATGGAGGCCCAGTGGGCTTCTGAACCTGTGTAACTGCCATTTCCTGATTCATAAATGTGTCATTTATACAAGTAACTCATCAAATAACCAAATTCCCACACTAGATTCCTGACCCTGAGGGCAATAGTTTATATCTATTTTTTTCCAGCATAAGTATTACTAGTACTCCTTCATTCCTATCAAAATATCTCAGTTTTGATGATTAATCATATGATTGTCATATCTGTTATTCTAGGAAGGACTATAATCTCTTGGAACTCCTCTTCTCTGACAAAACAATAAATCAAAATCAATGCCATTTACCAGGTAGAAGACTAAGAGAAGTAGGAGAAAATGTAAAATTAAGTCATCTTGGAATTCTCGCTCTTTTTTTTTTTTTTTTTTTTTTTTTTTTTTTTTTTTTTTTTTTTGAGACATGGTCTCCCTTTTGTAATTTAGGCTGGCCCTGAGCTCAGCCTTGAACTCACGGCAATCTTTCTGCCTCTGCCTTGCAAGTGCTGGGATTACAGGCATGAGCCACCAAGCCCGGCACTGTGGTATGTGGTACTGATTACTGCTGGGCGTGAGTCTCCACGCTTGGCATTGTTGTATGTGGTTATCAGGGATTGAACCAAGGTCCTTGCACTTGCAAGGCAGGCGCCAGAACCCCTACCTCATCTTGGAATTCTTTTTTTTTTTTTTTTTTTTTTAAGG
>PVIR01019060.1:0-11268 GCA_004026965.1 Petromus typicus | reverse complement strand
CAGGGATCAACCCAGATCTTGCCCTTGCAAGACAGGCGCCAGAACCACTGAGCTATATCCCCAGCCCCCCATCTTGGAATTCTTAAAAGATGTAGAAGTAGCTTGTTTGGCCTAAGCAAAATTTCTCTAGAACTCATAAAATGTTTCATCTGATGCCCGGGTGACGATCATGCATTTAATCTGTGTTGCAAACCAAGTGACCGTTTCATATATAATTTCTTTACTAGAGAAAATACAATTTTTAGTTTGCATCTATTCATCTGACGAATGCTATTTCAGACACCAGACATTTACTTTCACTTCACAGAAACATCAGTATTCTTGTCTCATGGTTACAGCTCTTAAACTCTATGCCACAATTTAGTACATGGGGTACCTTATCTCATAGGCCACCATGCTAGTCAACTGCATTATTATATCACACTGATAATACTCATAAATGTAAAGTAGCGATGATGACCTTCTGATGGCCTTTTCATACATTTGAAGCACACAGAGACGGCCTCTCCTTTAAGAATGACATGGTACAGTATCTTGCAACCCACACCATTAAAGAAAAAGCAACACTGGATACACCTCATCATGCTTTGAAGGTAACATAATATAGATGTCCTTCTTTGATTCATTCACAGAATCTTCCAGATGGCGTCAAGCTTTGACTGGAGTCTGGGAGTGGAAGGGAGCGGGTGGTCTAAACTCCACTGCAGGCAGCCTCTGCTATTTGTTTTGTTCAGAACTAGTGAATCAAACAGGACTCACAGTTTCTTGAGCTGATTACAATGCCCTCTAAATCTTGTGCAAATTCCACAAGGAACCACGGCAACAGAAGTCCCTGGAGTAGTTGAACATAAGCACCTCTGCTTTGCCAAGTAATAATTCTGCTTCTCAGGAAAAGTTTTTGGTTTCTATGAAGTTCTGGGAAAGAATGAATATGAGATTTGTAATATTAGACATTTTCTGGGACACTCCTGGGATTGCTCAATAAGCTCACAAAAATATGGTTACACTGAGCTAGATTTAACTCTGCATTTGTTCAGGTGTCAGACCTTCCCTAACCAACCCCAGTCTGGTGTTGCCTTACTGAGTGTTCAGTGTGACACCCAGGGTAACCAGACATACACCTCTAATGCAAGACTCCAGGAGAGCTGGAAGGCACTTGACATTGGGCTGATTATATTTCATCATGAAAAGAAAGTTTTTGTCATTAATGAAATCGGTATTTATTTTGGATTTGAATCTGTGTTTCCCAGTTGCTGTATATCTATAACCATCACCATCTATAGACTTAATTTGCACTTCATTCATTAGCAAAATTTAGTAAAATGCAATATATTGATGCCGGTAGAGTGACAGCATCATGTGTCCCATCATTGGTGGCAGGTTGCCTTCATAGATCGACAGAATTATTATCGAATATTCAGTTGTGCAGTTTAGGAGATAATATCTTGCCAATCTGGGGTGCTGTTCTGTAGACGCAGTTTGTACTTCTGAATTAGTTTATTTTTTTTGTTACTATAACAAAATACCCAAGATAGGCTAATCTTGTAAAGAAAAAAGCCTCATAGTTCATTCTTACAGGCTGTTTATGCTTTTTTCTATTTTCTGTTTGGGAGGAGGTGTGCAAAGCAATGTCGTAATGGTGGAAGTTCATGATGGAAGAAAATATCATATGGAGAAATAAAGCCGGAGCAAGGGAAGGGGCCAGCACTACGTATGAACCGAGCTCCACCTCTGAATGGTCCACCTCCCATCACCATCAAAATGAGGACCAAGTTTCCTACACATGAGCCCTTTGAAAATAACCTCAGACCAAATCCATACCACAGTATTCTGCTGTGGACAGCAAGGTTCATGGCCTCATCCCGGTGACAAAAGTACCATTCCATCTCTACTGGCCTCAAAGTGCCTTGTTGCATTCAGTGTCATTCAAAAGCCCAAGTCCAAAATCTCCTTGAAGCTACAGGCCAATTCTTTCAGTTGTGAGCCTCTGTAAAATCAAAACAAGTTGCATACTTCCAGGAGAGACACAATAGTCAGACAAGGACAAATAAACATTTATCTGCCAAAAGAGAGGAATCTGGAAGTTGGCAGAAGTGATCAGCTCAAAGCAAAGCCAAAACCTAGCGGGGAAGTCATCTTTCCACTAGTATAACGAAACGTCGGAGACAAGTGACTCGTAAAGAGCCCAGGCTTACTTGGCTCACAGTTTGGGGAGTTCCAGCCCGGGGTTACTCTGGGTCCGTGCGTGGGCAGCACACCTGAGGAGGAGCATGCGACAGAGCAAAGCCAAGGGAGCAAGTGTGGGGAGGACGGATCGGCGGCCTCGGGACCCGAGGACTTCCTGTCTGACTGCGGGACTTATGGGTCCAACCATGAGCTTGAGGAAATTGTCTCCTTTTGGCTGGTTCTTTGGAAAAATGTTGGCCATATCCAAAATATTCTAGTTTTGAACTAGAATTTGGAGTTCTTTGACCCACAGTGTTTTTTTCTTTTTAATTCAAATCTTTCTTGGTACATTATATATACACATCATGGTCACATTCAGCACTGAGAATTTGTATATGATATGACACCACTTAATTGTCATTTTTTCCATTCCCCTACTGACCCCCCATATACATAGGCTTTTCCTTTTTTTATTACCATCAAATTCTTTTTCCCCTCATTACTTACCCCTACACCCCATTTCCTTTTAAATATTTTCTATTTCACAATATCTGCTATATATTGTAGAACTCATTTACATCTTCATTTTCTCATACCAGAGAAAAGATATGATATTTACACATCTGTGATCTATTTATGACCCACAGTGTTTTAGTTCAGGCTATTGTATCAGAATAGCTCGGGATGAGTAAATACATAAACAGCAGAAATTTGCTTATCTATTTCACGGATTTGGAGGCTGAGAAGTCTAAGAACAGAGCCAGCAGGCTCGAGTCTGGTGAAGGGACCCTTTGCGTTAAGATGTCCTTCTCCCGTCGTCCTCACGTGGTGGTAAAGAAGGCAGGCCTGCCTCGCTGTAGTATGAGCGTCGCATCGCTTCCTGACCGCCCCACCTCTTAACACCCTCCCTTTGGGGTTAGGCTGCAGCCCCTTTGTTTAGAGAGGCACAGTGATCAGACCACAGATACAGAATTGCGACACAGTCCCAGAACCAATGGTTAGAGCCGAGGGTAACGTCTCCTGCGACTGACCCGAATTATCCTTTGTCCTTCTCTGTTTCGGCTGTACCATTGTAGAGCTCTTGGTACACAAATATTTCTCCCACTGGTAAAAAATTATGATTCTACTTAATTAAAAGCAGATCTCTTAGTCTAGTTACTTGATTCCTTTACCATCAGAAAACAGAGTAAGAGAGGATTTATAGCCATTCCAGCCACATGCACGTTGTGCTACTGATACAGATAATGACAATTTTTGATATAAGATAATCAGATGTCTTGTTCTAATGAAATCAATTTAGTATAGCAATTTTCTGCCAATATCAGTCGAGAATCTATAAGAAGGAGCACCCTATCCTAATTTACATAAAGGCACCATGTAAAGAATCAGAGTTGCCGGTCACGTGCATGACATCAGGGGTCAAATGTGGTTATCCAGCCTAAGTGTAACTCCTGCGCTGCAAGGGAGCTCAGCTGTGTATTCATGCAGTTCAGGGGTCCTCTGGGATGCCCCTGGTCATGTAAACCTTTTCCTTTTTTTCATACTTGCCTAATCTCCTCCAAAGTAGCCTGCAACTTCTAAGTCTGAAGAAAGCAGTTTAGATGAAAATGGAGAGTGAGAAGAATTTTTCTACCTTTTTAAAGATACATCTTTCCCATAAAGCACCATGACTGCTTCTCCAACATGCCCGTATTTGTCAGCAAAACAGTTCTCATGAAGAAGGCCTTGGTCACATGTCTTTCTCCCTCACACGTAAAGATGACAATTAAAAAAATCAACTATCTAATGTCACTATAATTAATATGTGATCCTTTTATAAAATAATTATTGATGCGTGAATAAAATAAAACTTGTTATAAATTCTGTAATTCTATGAAAGTAATTTTGATTTCAAGCAGACTTGTTTCAACACGAAATAATTCGATGTGGAATTTTGACAATTTTAATTTTTGAGGGAAAAATAGTCACATAAACTCCTGGATGCACTGCCACTGAAACAGCCTGTTTACCTGTGTACTCCCACGCGGGAGCGGGCGGTGCTGCAGGTGTGCGGGGAGCAGGAGGCTGCGCAGAGCGAGCGCTGCCCTGTGCAGTCCGAAGCGAGGCCGTCACCCTGCATGGAAGCGAGGCCGTCACCCTGCATGGAAGCGAGGCCGTCACCCTGCATGGAAGCGAGGCCGTCACCCTGCATGGAAGCGAGGCCGAAGACGGCACAAGGCGCTGGATACGAGAGCGGGAGGGAGGGGAGCCTTTGTCCCGACGTCCACGAGAAGGCCGGGTGCCCGGCTGCGCACAGTCAGGAAGAGGTCAGAGCTAACGCACGGGGCACAGCCTCAGTTTTCTGCACAAAAGCTGCGCGTAGTAACTACACTGTTAAGGCATCTGGATTTCAGCCCAGGAAGCGGCCTCTGGCAAAGGTAACCAGCAGGAGAAGCCGCGGGCTTTGCCTGCGCCTGGGCCCGGCAGAGCCGCTGGAAGGCGGAGTTCTGCGCCCCGGCGAGGGGACTCCCGGATCTGTTTCTGGGTCACAGAGCGACTTTTGGCCGAGGAGAAGAAAGGCAGTCCCCCGTCGCACGGAGCTACCTGAGTCCTCTGAGCACTTCAACTTTCATTTGGAGACAGAAATGAGCTGATTAAATACACAGAGGTTCTCCCAAGTACACCAGGCGGTATGTTCGCCTCCAACATGTTGGAAAAATGAGAAGTTGTTCTGTGACATGTAAGAGGCCTGCCACTGGCCTACACGGCGGGAAAATACTTCTTCCTCTTCAAAATTTTCACGAAAAATTTTATATAAATAATACAACTTTTATTAGTGAAAAATTTCAACAAATCCCAAAGGAATAATAAAGATCAAAACAGATCTTTAGGGACAAATATAGAGAAAGTGAAACAAATGAATGCTCTCGTTTGGAAGCTTTTAAACAAAACACTTTAAACAAAATTCAGGAATAAGTTTCTGTACATGTCATCCTAACTAAAAGCCAAAAGTATTTTTTAAAAAGTGGCTTCTAAATTCTAACATATCTTATACTTTCTAGGTTGTTATCAATTCATAAAAATCTTTAATTCTCAATTATTTAATTCCTGGTAAACTCAAAATTATTGAGTCTGAATCAACAGTCCCAAGCTGTGATTTTTTTAAAACCTATCCTCAGTGAGGTTACCTAAGCTAAATGCATGCATATGCCAAGACAAACAGAAGGGGACTTCGTGAAACTGTATTGCATATGAAAGACATCATCTGTTTCTAAGCTGACATGAATTGCAAAGGACAAAATTAATTTTTCAATATAAGGATTAATATTTCTATTTCATCAGTCAAAACCTACGATCAGTGAGTGGAGACAAACTATCTTGCCCTCACGGATCTGCTCGAGCTCTCCAAGTTATCTGGCTCCTTTTGTTGCTTTGACTCCTGGATTTAGTTACACTTGTTATTACTACCTGCCTGTGCAATTTCTTCCTCTCTCTCCCTCTCTTCCTTTCTTTCTTTTTCTTTCTTTCTGTCCATATATGTACATGGTTGAAAGAATTAAACAGTGAAAAAAAAAAAGGAAAAGAAAGAATTAAACATTGAAAAGCGCTTCACTGCTCATCTGTGGGCCGCCTCCCTGGCCTGCCTTCCAGCGGCAGCCGCTCTTGGCACGTGTTTATACATCTGGACAGATTTTCGATTCATGTGTGTTAACTCGTATTTTACACAGAGAGGAACATGCTATGCGTTCTGTTCTGAGCCTTGCCTTTTACAGTAAATATATTAGGGGTATTTTTCTATTTCAGTAGATATCAGCCTCATTTTTTTGAAAGCACAGTTATGACTCTGTATCAACCCACAAGTCACTTAAATAATTCACTGTTATAGTAGTCAGGATAAGCTATGTTATGCAGAAGCAAATGACCTCACAGATCTCAGTGGTTTATTTCCTGCTTACAAAGCGTTTGTCGAAGCTCTGGGCAAGCCGCCAAGGCCGATGCCTTCCACGTGGCTGCACAGTGATTATGTGTTAGCAGCTTATCATCCTGTAGCTATTCCACCTGGAACAAGTATCCCCTTGGCTTTGGCACAGGTGTAAACCCCCATTGCTTCAGCCTAACACACACACACACACACACACACACACACACACTTCTTGCAGTTCATTTATCAGAATGAGTCTCTTGGCTTCTCCTAACAGGAAGAGAATTGGAAAGTAAAGTACTCCTACATACCTAAAGGAATGGAGAGAGTTGACCTTGTAAACAATTGGAAATACTTTCTAAAAACTGTATTGAAAATCATCTTAGCTTGAATCTTCTGAAAGTGTTACCTCACATACCTTGGGTGTTTAATAAAGATGAGTTAACCAATCAGCATTCATTGATAGCATACCTAATCAACGAACATCACTTTACAAATATAAAATAGCTTAGGAAGAAAGTACCATCGGAAATTATGTCTGCATTATTGCTTCCATTTTCAGAAAAGATAAGTGATAAATATTTGAGGAGTCATTTAGTGCAGTTGGTTCATAATCAAGTTAGTTGTAGAGCTCTCAGTTTGACAACAAGAAATATAAATGATCACATCCATAGTTATAGCAATACTATTCAAATATTCAAAAGGTGAAATAATCTAAATGTTGATCAGCAAATGAATAGATAAGCAAATTATGGTAAATATACACATGGAAATTCTGACACGTGATGCAACATAAATGAACCTGAGGAGACTGGGGAATAAGCTAGTCACGAAAGACAAACACATATGATTCCACTTTTATGAATTGTCTAGGGTAGTCTAGTGCAAAGATAGAAAACACGGTGGTTATTGTAGGGCTGCAGAGAGGTAGAAATAGGGACTTATTTATTAGGTGTAGGGATTTAGTTTTACAAAATGAAAAGAGTCTTGGAGACAGATGGTTGCAGAGCAAAGTGAATATATCTAATGCTTAAAAAGAGTGAAGGTGGAAAAATTTGTTAGGTATGTTTTACCACAAAAGGCGAATGAGTAATAATCTTTAGAAAATGGGGACAAAAATCCATGAGAAAATGCTGTATTGCTGTAATTCCTTAAAGAAATTCCAGAGGCAGTGGGCATGAGAGACATGAGCGAGCCAGCTACAAAGAGGGAAGGTGGTAGTCCAAGAATGAGACAACAGAATTAATGATTCATGGTGTAAACCAGTTCTAAATGACGACAAGGTTTAATGTGCAGCCACGGGAGCAGGTGGCTGATGTTTGACAAGGAGAAAGCTAATAAACTATGTGCGTGTGAAAAGCAGAGGCCGGAAGGCAGAAGACAGCACCTACGCGAGGGCTGGAGTCACTGGAGTTCGGAGTGAAGAGGAAGGCTGAGCAAGAAAGCAAGTCCTATGAATGAGTCGTCAAGGCCCACTATCTGATTAGCATTCCGAGTCTATTTCGGCTTCCAGGCAGCAGACGAGCTCCTAACAGGCGGCGAGCACAGATGAAGACGGAAAGCTACTAGCTGGGAAGAGAAGTTCAGCGATTCGGGAACGGTGCAGCTCCGCAAGAGCAGCACATTCTTCCCCGCAGGAAATCTGTGTGGGAAAGCATCTTACAACAAAGGCTCTGCGGTGAACGCAGAGCGAGGGAAGGGCGGTGAGGGCGGGGAGAAGGGAGGAGTCGTGATGCTTTGACGCCTGCTGACATCTTTCTTCAGTAATCTGATTTATCAGCCTCCAAAGTAAGGCCACGGGCCAGGCAGCAGTCCTCGGATTCCCGCATCTTCCCTTCCGTTTCACATGCTGAGTATGTGCGGTCAAAAATTTTCCCTTTTTTCTAGGCATTCATGCTGATTACAACTTCAGGTAATTAATTTTTCATTATGATAATAGTGGCATCACTTAATATGTAACCAGATATAATACTAAGAAGACATTCCGCTTTGCGAGGTGTGTTGGCATTTGCTACAGCCTGGATGTGTATCCCCCCACGCACAGTTTTTATGTTGAAACCCTAATTCCCAGCGTCATGGCATTTAGAGGGGAGGCCTTGAGAAGTAATTAGATGTAAGCAAGCTCGCAAATATGAAACCATCGGGCCAGGGATTTAGCTCCAGTGTTACACACTTACCTTGGGAGCACAAGGGCCCAAGTTTAGTCCTGGTGCTGAAAAAAGAAATTGGGACCTTGATGATGTGTTTATGCTCTTATAGCAAGAAGAAAAATCTGACTTCAGCCATGAAGAATGAGAAGGGAGGACAGTGGTAAAAAAGAGGTTGGCCGTGAACCTCGCGGCCCCTGTGACCTGTGTTTCCACAGCCTGGAGTGTACTTTTACGTCCTAACGCACTTGGCCACACTCACCCAGCAGAGCACACTTCTTTTGCTATCTTTAATAAATATAAAACCTCACTGTTTTAAAGAAGAAAAAATACAAGAGAGAATCCATGCACCATCTCTCCGAAGGCATGCACCAAGGACCTGCCAGGGGGGGACCTTCACCCCCTGCCCAAGCACCTCGTTCCTTGATTCTAGACTTCCAGCCCCAGAAACTCAAGAGAAAAGATTTGTTGCTTAAGCTGTAGGCGTATGGCATTTGTCATAGTCACCCAGATAAGATGTTGTTCTCCAGGTGCTACTCGCTGGTGGAAATTTTATTATACTTTAAATCGTTCATGTTTGCCTTGCCTTGTAACAACTATTATTTTACTTTTACTATTATTATAATCATTACTATTATTATTATTATTTCATCAGATTCAGTTTCTTAAAATGTCTGATGTTCCAAATGCCCTCTTGATCATATTTATTGAATTACACTTTTTATCATTCTTTCCTGTGAATCTTTGAAGCAAAAGGTACTTTTGTTTGTACGTTCTGTGCTGAGATCCCGTGGTCCCTACACTAAGCAGAGCCCATCATGGGCAGACTTGAAGTCGCAGAAGAATGATCAGTGGCCACTCGAAAGAAAATGGGTTCTTAGTCTCAGCTCTGGAGAGGTGGCACTAATTGGATTTTACTCAAGCATCTGTGCAATTTTGAGGGACCATTTTATCTTGCTGAAACTTACTTTGTGTTGGGTATTTAGCGAGGTCATTAACACTTTCAAGTCTTCCAAGAACATTTTAGCATAGTATTGTAATGAGAAGAAAAGTAGTCAGTGCTGTCCTAAGCATAAAATGACTTTTCATTTATCCCATCTACCTCCAAAATTTCAATTTCCTTTTCCTTTTTTTACAGATAGCCTATTATCCATCATGCCTGCATTTGAAAAGGACCATTGATATGTACAAGCCTCGAATTTTTAAGCTTAAAGTGAAAGTTTTTCTTAGAAACACACACACACACACACACACACACACACACACACACACACACATATACATACATATATATATTTCAATGTATGCCTGTCAGGATGTTTCCAGAGATGACTGGATGATTGCCATGTAAAAGGACAACCTAAAAGAAAGCAGCTTAAATGTGAGCAACATTTTCCAATTGGATGGGGGCTCAAATGGAGCAAAACTGGAAGTAGGGGGAGGCCTGCTGATATTGTAGACTCTGACTCCAGCTGCCCCAAGGTAGCTGCTTTCCTATGCTGCTTCCTTCTGCTGTAGTGATTTTTTCCATAGCATAAGCCTAAAAGCAATGAAGCCAACTGACCATGGACTGCAACTCTCAAACATGAGCCAAATTACACTTGTTTTCCTTTCCGTTGTTTTACTTACATTATTTGTCATAGCAACAGACAACTGACTAACATACCTTTTTTTTCCTACAGCTACGACTGGGGATGTAACTCAGTGGACCACGCCTGCCTGGCAATTGCGGTATCCTGGGCTCAATCCCTGGTTCCATGCACAAAAAACTTTTTACCTGTGGTTATGTCTCTTCTCAGATTTTCTTTATCTGTGAGTAAATAGTTTTTATATACTCAACTATATGTATTATACTTATATTTGATAACTTATTTTTGCCTATATTGTGAGTGTTTTTCTATGTTTATCCACATAGTTTAATAGTGGTTTTTATTTTTTTAATTTGTGAAAATTTCTTATTTCAATTTACCATAATTTATCTAGTTATTATTCAATTAATAAATATGTAGTTTACCCCCAGTATTTTACTATAATATATAACTCTGTTATGATCATCATCATATCTAAACTTTTAACAGATCATTCTCTGAAATAAATTTCTACAGGTCAGATTGATCCCAGGAAGTCATTTTAATACTTTTTGTTTGTTTGTTTTTGTTTTTTGTTTTGTTTTGTTTTTGTTTTGAGACAGGGTCTCGCTTTGTGGTTCAGGCTGGCCCTCAGCTCAGCCTCAAACTCACATCACAATCCTCCTGCCTCTGCCTCCCGAGTGCTGGGATTATAGGTGTGAGCCACCACTGTGGTGTGTGGCACTGGTTGCTGCTGGGGTGAGTCTCCAGGCCCAGTATGGTATGTGGTTACCAGGGATCGAACCCAGGTCCTTGCACTTGCAAGACAGGCACCAGAACCATTGAGCTAAATCTCCAGCCCTGTCATTTTAATACTTAATGACACGTTGCAGTTCCTCTGACTCATTCTCTGAGTATGAGTACTGAGGTTCCCACGCTTTCATCTATGCTTTATCATGCCTTTATTACTCTCTGCTTTTTCTACTAAGAAACCAAAATTGATAATAATTTGAGCTCACATTTGCAAGTGCACAATCTTGACATTCTGAAACCAAAATGGAGACAGCTTGGTAGCATGTGGATCTTGGTCAGTTTCTCCACTTCAGAGCTGCCCTCGTCTTCCCTGCTTCCTGCAGGGTAAAATGCCCTCTCTGCGATTGTACCAAGAACCCTAGCCCTTTTATTTCCAAATTTAGTATCACTAATTCACACACACACCCACCCACCCACACACACACACACACACACTTGAGTTTGAAAACTTGAGGCTTCTCTTAGTATGTGTTTACGTAGGAGCAATCACAAAGTAAAGTGAGCCGCTCTCGGAGTGCGCCTTGCTCTGCTTCCTCTGCACACTGCGACGCAGCCACTCTCACCACTTAGCTCCCGCTTGCTGCAGGGAGGAAGCTTTTTTAAATTAATTGATTTTATGGGTACATTTTATATACACATTATGATCATATTCAACATTGATAATTTCTGCCAG
>PVIR01019059.1:0-32526 GCA_004026965.1 Petromus typicus | reverse complement strand
AACGTTTCAGGCCTTGTGTCATCAATGGTATGGCAGAAGGACCTGGGCAGAGAAAAGCTGTTCAGTTCATGTTAGACAAGAAGTAGAGTGAGGAGAAGAGCTGGGAAAGAGATGTACCATCTTCCTCACCTGCCCCTCCTGGGCAAGCCAGCTGTAACATCCCTGATCCTGTCACCTCCCAAAGCCCCGCCTATGCTCGGATGAGGCTTTGGGGGACATCCAGATAAACCATAGCAGGTGGGACCTCCGCAGCGACAGTCACAGAATGAGGCGCCTCCTTCCCACCCAGAAATGGAAGAAGCAAGCTGGTTTTTACGGACTGGCTTCTCCTTGCTTCTTTCTGTTCGCATTTGGTAAATCGTGCTCCCACCTGCCCTTTGCCAAAAGAGAAGGAAACCCCGTTGGAACAGGGAAGATGGTAAAACAATCAGTACAGTTGAGAACTAGCATGCTGTGTGACACAAAGGACTTCCTGCAGGCCTGCCATAGAGAGCTGGGATGAGAGTCACCACATGCACACACTGTCACTCAGTGTTGCTGCCACACGTTCAGTTTTCTCACAGGCTGCCTTTGGGTTTGGATTACCTACTGCCTAGCCATTGGCAGCTGGGCTGAGCCAAGTGTTTTTCCCTGATCCACAGGGAATATGGAGAGGATGCATGCTCTCTGTGAAGCTGGAGAAGATCTGTGAGGGGGGTCGTCGGTATCAGTGACCACAGGCATGTCCCTGGTACTTGGAGTGCTCAGCAGGAGGGTGCAGAGAAGGGGGCTGGTCACAACATTGCTGCTGGGCCTCCTCCCCAGAGGCACCAACCTGGCAGGTCTGGGAGGGGCCAGCAGGTGACGCAGCCTCCTGGCCCAGGACCACACACTTGGAAGCAAGCTTGTTGCAGCCCACCAGCTGAATCCACCTCTGTAAACAAAGGTGTAGAGAAATGTGGTCACTCCCTTGCATTTACATATTGTCTGTGGCTGCTTGCATGCTACAGTGGCAAAGTGAGTATCTGTGACAGAGACCATATGGCTCACAAAGCTGAAACTATTTACTGTTTGGCCCTTTTTCAAAACAGACAGCCAGCCTCTGCTGTAGAGGTTCCTCGGTCCCCTGGCCCCAGGCTTCTAATGACAGGTAATCTCCTCTTCCCTACTTTTTTTTTCCACTGGCAAGTAGTAGTTTAAAGAACTTTCCTAGCAAGCTGCCACCTCTGGAAGCAATAACATGCGTCTGGTAGTCCCTGCTGTTTACCTAAATCTTTGCAGACCAGGAGATGCCTTCAGAACCTGGGGGGTATCGTGCCCATCTTGTGGAGATACTGAAGCTCCAAGGACCTGAGGTCACAGGACATGTTAGTGACAAACCGAGGTCACCCGTCCTTTCTGCCTCTTGTGTATGGACATCATTGTGTGCGACTTGGTATATTAGATGCCTGTTGCTCTGTAAGACGTGACTCCCATACTTAATGGATTAAGCAAGGAAAAGACTATTATTGCTCACGATTTCTTTGGGTTAGGAATCAGAGTCAAGTGGAACAGGCAGTTCTGGATCCAGTGTTTCCCAGAAGCTTGGCGAGCTATCAGCCGTGGCTAGAGTCCTTCAGAGCCCAGCTCACGGGGCTGAGAAGTTGGTGCCGCCGGTTGGTGAGAAGTGGCTTCCTGCGCCCGCGGGCCTTTTCATGGGCTGCTTCTGTGTCTGCCCAGCTTGGCAGCTCACTTTCCCAGGCAGATAGCTGGGGGACACTGGATCCTGTCCATGACCCAGCCTCTCGAGTCACAAGCATCCTTCCTGTCACATCCTGTTCACCAGAGGCAGGTCATGTACTGCAGACTACACGCAAGAAGAGTGTCACAGAATTTATAGCCACATGTTAAACCCCCACCCCTCGTGCTGACTTCCACCTCACTGCCTGCAGGGAACGTGAGGGGCCTGTGGCACTGCCTTTGTGCCAGTCTTCAGCTGATCACAGAATGTCAGAGTAACGTCCGAATCAAGAGCACGGTAGGTCGCAAGCTGCTAGCAACACCTAGGTTTCAAGCCCGGTTCTGCTGTGGGATATCCGAGGCACTTTACAGTGCTACTGTACTGTACCATTGTGATGTGCTTGAAAGTGGGTTCGAAACCGCTCCCCATCAGGCACTTTGCATCTGCTCCCCCGAGTGCCGGCCCTCCTGTCACTAACTTTATGATCCTGCCTGTTTCCCGGACTGGAGAAGCAGAGGCCCAGAAAGAAAGTGTCAAGACTCAAAGCCCCTTGGCACACTGGCTGTGTGCTTCAGTGTTCTAGACGGTGTTAAATGTGCCTGCATAGAAACTGCAGGAGTGCAAAGGATGAAATTTGCAATTTCAACTTTTTGAATTGAGCCTTATCTCAACCAGCTGAGTGTGTTTCATGCCAGATGTGTTCCTAGGCGACATTTGGGACTAGCAGATGAGAGTCAGTTGTATTTTGCCACTTTCGCCGCCTCTGTGCTGTGGTCCCTTAAGAGCAGGAATTCAGCCCACAAATGGCCATTGAGCAGGGACTGCGTGAGCGGTGCTCGGACGCCCTCTAGTGGATAAGAGGAGATGCTCAGCATGTCTGCTGAATGGAACTAAGCTGAGTGGAGATGACTGGTTAGAAGACGCCCTGACTGAAGAAAATACTGAGAAGATACAGGGGGAGGGCAGCTTACAGGTAATGTGGCTCCTGGATGGTTCCAAGGAAGTTTTATGCTCTTTGTCCGATCATCTTCTCTGCTTTGGTGTATTGATAATGTGATTTATTTGAAAGAAATGCAGGAAAGAAAAACACAGGTGCACATATCTGTTTGCGTGTATGCATTTTTCCTGGTGCAGGAGTGTGTGGGATGGTAAACAGGGATTGGCAGGCTTTTTCTAAGTGTCAGACAGTAAATCCTTTAAGCTTTGTACCCAAGAGTTACATATTGTCTTTTTAACATAATTCACAATACAGATGAGTATACAAATGTAGTAGACAAATGAATGAGTATGGCTGGGTTCTCTGGCTCCATGAAACAGAAAATGAACTTAGTGTCATGATGGACCACAGCTGGTTGCTTCTGGTGAAGAAGTGTGTGTGTCTCTCATGCTAAGCTGTAATGAGCCCTGCACTGCAGTGTTGCACCCACGCACCCAGCACCTTGCCAGCTTGTAGTGGGTGCTCAGTGTGTTTGCTGGCCCAGAATGGCTCTTATATCAACTTCTGTAATACATTAAGTTTCTTTCAGGATTTTCTGAAGTTTATTGAGTGAATAGCAACATAATTTCTGCATTGGATGTTTAAGCCACCAGAGCAAATAGGATTAGGTACCATCCCTGTTTTCTCTGTCTCTATCTAGCATGAACTAAGGTGCTATGAGAAACCAATAGATAAAAGGATTTTGCAGTGGCCATCTGAGGAAAGCACGTCCTGGGGCCCAACAGCAGTGGGCAGTTGCTTGGGGATCTAGTATCACAGAATGAGAAGGGTTTGTACAGAGGCTCTGCTACTTTTACTAGAACCTATTTATACTCAGAGGTTTGCACTTGAGATAGGGTTGACTGGCTGGATTTGAGGGAATGCCACCTCCCTAATGTAGCTAGAGAACAAGCAGGTGCCAGCTTTGTGTCTCAGATGCCAGCCTCAGTGTTGCACCTGGTTATTCCTCTGAGGCAAGTTGGTTGTTTGCCAAACTGCTTGATTTCTTCAGTTACTAATTATAGCACAATAGCTATTATTTTTAGAACATATTGTTTTATTACATAGTCGTAGGAACTACATATTATTCCTGAACTATGGATAAACTGAGGTAAAGAAAATATTTTAGGACATGGTAGTGATCATACGTAGCAAAAAAAGTCTAAAAACTTGGATTGATATTTAATTCACTGTGCTGTACAGTTTACCATCTGAAAATGATCATGTCTGAAGTTATTTCAGAGGGTCAAGCTCTGTGGTTTAAATGAGATAAGACTCTTGAAATACTTCTTTACCCTCCAGTAGATACAATATGCTGTTACCTAGGGTTTGAGGCCAAGATGTGTGCTCAATATTAGCTGAATAAATGAAAGTTATTTGCCTAGGAGGCAGTAAGTACTCAAAGCCTTAATCTTTCTACTGGCCCAGATGTCCTTGGCATTATACCACTTACCCAAAGAGGAACAGAGGATATGGTAACCTTACCATGGCATTGAGGAGGACATTATGGTGGTCAAGGTGGGCAGAGCATATGGGTCAGACATCCCTGGCTTGCTTAGTATGTTGCTGTTATTGCTCACTGGTGAGCACCCAAGTTCAAGCCAGAAGAAGTTACATATTGTAACATAAATGAAGAATAAATTTGTCATGGTTCATGATGTAAGGGGGTGAAACAGAGGGTTACTCAGAGTCAGTATCAGTACATACTCCAAGAGCACCAGAGGGCTGCTGTAGACTAAGATCCCTGAACACGAGACAGCCCCAAACTAAACTCTGTAGCCTTTTATTGACAGAACCAAGAAGCAATATCAAAGAAAAAAGGGTGCTGGACAGGAACGCGTGTGGAGGACAGAGGAAGGTCAGGGTGGTCCATTAAATGACTGACCTTGGGACCAATCTAATGATAATCTAAATGACAAGTTGGAGTATGGGGGGGAGGAAGGCCAGAGTGCTCATTCCTCAAGTCAGTGTGTTTGGTCCTCTTTGCACTTGTGGGCCTGTGGGTTCTCTTGTAACCTCTAACCATGCGTTCTGGAAGCTGTTGGGAAATGTGGCTCCAAAAATCCCTTACTCCTTCATACTTCATGCATACCTCTGGCCAATGCCCCCACACACACTAAATTAAGATAGCAGCATGAACATCTCCTGAACATCTAATTATCTATAAACTGAGGAGTTGATTGCAGCATAAGCATTCTTTGGCCCACAAACCACAGATAGAATAAGTCTGGACTTCAGAAAAAAAAGTGCCATCCTTAGAGGTTGGCACACGTGAGCTTGGAGTCCTGTGAAACTATACTCCATCCGCCTTGACAAATGTGGTCAGAAGATACAGGAGACGCACATCACCAGCTGGGGTGTCTGTCTCACAGTCTTGGCCTTCCTTCCATCCCTACTCTTCCCCCCCCCAAATTTTGCCTGGTGAACTTCACCCACTTTAATATCAGACCATCCAGAGTTAGTTGGGTCTTTGTACTTTACATTCATACATCAGCCTAGTTGTCATTACCTTAGACTTAATCACGTTCATAATTAAATACTGACTGATGCAGCAGTGACCATGTCTGCTTCACCGTAATCACTGTACTACCAATCAGAGCTCAGGGAGGTTTTTGAATGAATGAATACTGTCATGTTAAACATGCCATAAGATGATCAGCCAGGTATGGTAATGTTATTTGGTTCTCATTGCAGGGCACATAAAAGTCAATCCACAGTAGCTGGTTCCCAATGCCACTTCACTGTACGGATTACTATAATAATTTAAAGTCTAATGCAGTGTTTCAGAGGTCTGTGAGCTCATACCTGCAGTGGTGCCAGTCCCTTAAGCACGGGCAGTGGGGAACATTGCCCCAGGGCAGCCTCATTAGTCACCTGTTGGATTTCAAGGCCGAAGTGCGGGCGTATTACTGCAGTGGTGCTCTCGCCCGTCTAGGCAACAGTCAGGAATAAATTGCCCAAGTCATGGTGTAGCAACACAGCATATCCTACTCCAACCTGCAGTACCTGTGTCAGCAGATATTTGAATAAATGAGGCCCTTTAAGTCTGAGCCATAGAATAGCTGTCAAAGCTCAGAAGCTTGACTCCACAGCAAGGTCCTTAGGGATAAACTTTTTATGGGCTTTAGTATGATTTTCGGGGAAAATGGTGCTGGAGGGTGAACCCAGGACCTTTTCACTGAGCTGTATCACCAGCACTTTCTTTTTCTGAGATAAAGTCTCATGAAGTTGCCCATGGTAGACTGCAACTTGCCATCCTCCTGCCTTGGCCTGTCAGCATGCTGGGATTACAGGCCTCTGCTACCATGCCTGCTTGATTTTTAAAATCTAAGATTATCTATTTACTTAGTCTATAGAATATTAAAGACACAGTGGAGGTAGGTTGTACACATGTGGGTTATCCACATAGGAGGGATGATGGAATCGGCTCCCTGAGAGCTACGAGAGGTTACAGTGAATGATTTTAATTTTTCAAAATTTCTTCTTGAAAAATCATAAATACTTGGAATCAAATGGGGCAAGCAAGCTTATTTCACAGCCCAAAAGAAGTGTTGTAATATTTTATGTTAATGATAACCCTGGGTCATAAAGAAATTTATAGTAAGAATATCATATTTAATTTTAAAAGTGAGACCGAAGCCAGTTTTAGTCATGCATTCTTGTAATCCCAGCACCGTGGTAGGCTGAGGCAGGAGAATTGCAAATTCAAGCCCAGCCTGAGCAGTTGAGCAAAACCTTTTCTTAAAATTAAAAAAATAAATAAAGAGCAAAGGATATAGCTTTAGCTCAGTACAGTGGCCAACGGTCCTGAGTTCGATCCCCAGTACCAGAAAACAAACCCACAGCAAAGGCATTCAACTGAGCTCATTATCTCATTGTTCAGAGGAGACAATGGCAGAGACAGCTGTCCATCAAAAACATAAGAATGTAAAAAATCAAAATCAACAACAAAACAGAAAATAAGATGTTCTGGAAGACAGTTCTGGAGAGTCTAGCCAGTGTTCTAAAGCAAGAAAAAGAAACAGCTGTCATCTGCAGCTATTTCTGCAGAAGTCTTAGCCAGAAATTTCTAGGGAGTCAGCTGACATCATAGGGTGACAAAGTACCTATAGAACTAAAAGGCGTATAACAAACAGCAGTTCCCATTTCCCTCCTTCTTTACTGCAGCAAAGATAATCACTGGACACACCCGTGAGTTACCCATATCCATAGTGATAAATAATACATAAGTTGCCATCTTCAATTTTACATGATAACTAGTAAATTCCTGTTTCTTCTGTCTTCGCGTGAGCTGCCGTAACAAAACACTGTAGACTGGGTGCCTTCAGCACCAGGAATTTCTTACTCACGGTTCTGGAACCAGGAATTTCTTACTCACGGTTCTGGAAGTAGGATGTGAAGACTCCAGGTGTCAGCGGGGAAGATGGAGAAGCCTCTCTCCTTCGGTTGGAGACAGCGCCTTCTATGTCCTCACATGGCTTTTCTTGGTGCCTAGGGTGGGGAGGTCTGACATCCCTTCTTCCAAGGACGCTGACACCATCACGAGTGCACCACCTGCAGCACCTCACCTCAGCCTCACTGCCTCCTGGAGGTCCCACCTCCTGATGTGTCACACTGCGGTGCATTTTCCAGGGATTTGCTCTAGACTGTAGCACTATCTTTTTTCCTACTCTGTGTTACAAGTTGTTTGAAGTCAATAGCTATGTCTATTACCTTTATGTAAATATTAGTTCAGGGTGAATGTTATAGTGGGCTGCTTTTGTTATACACTGAAATACTATATATATATATATACACACATATATATATACTGGGGATCAAATTTGGGACCTTGTGCTTGCCAGGCAGGTGCTATGACTCTGAGCTAAATTCCCAACCCTATAATTTTTTTAATTTGCTTAGTTTTCTTTGTAGCTAGTAGTCTCATATTTTTTCCAATAGCCTCTCAGTAAAGCTTTCCACAAGGCAAATCATAGCAGATAAGTAGGAGTCCAGTGTTTATCTTGAATGTATTTTTCTTGGGAATCTCCCTTCACTGCCATCTTTGGAATTCCTTTTGCCTTTCTGTTGCATTGAATTTCTTGTTCCCTTGTGATCTTCTTTCTTAGTTTGCTCCTTTATTTTGGTGGTGCCAGCTCTCCAGTAGCTTAAGCAGGTTATGAAGAAAGCGGCCTGGCATGGGCATGATCGTGACAGCCTATCACTTGACAGTCTCCAGAGTCACTGCAGCACAGTTTGTCCTGGTTACCTTCCATGACCAGGGCGCCTCTGCCGTGTGATTTCCATTTATCTGGGGATCGCCTTCACCTCTGTCCTATGTGCTTCCTTGTTGGCTTGTCCTGTGTTTCCTCTTTTTAAAGTCGGTGTCCTAACTGCTGAGAAAAGAATGCTTGAGCATTTTTTAGACAATTCTAATCAAAAAATAAATTTTCTTATTGCTCTTCATTGCTAATCTTACTAGTGTACAAATCACTTTTCTTCAGAAATTTAAAAACAATGGCCATTGTTTTCTAATACTGTTTTGTTTTTGTGTTTTGTTTTCTTACAGTTGCAGAGATTGAACTCGGGACCTTGCATTTGCCAGGCAGATGTGGTGCCACTGAGCTACATACCTGGCCATGGTTGGAAATTTTTATATTCATATTTTCTTTTAGAAAAGTTTAAAGGAGCTAGAAATTTAGCTCAGTGGTTCCAGCACCTGCCTTGCAAGCGCAAGGCCCAAAATTCAATCCCAAGTACCAAAAGAAAAGAGTTCAGAAGCCATCTTGTTTTGCTCACTGCTTTGTACCTAATATTGTGAAATTCTGTAATGTACCTTGATTTTGGGTCTGTTTTTATATGTTGTTTTATGTACTCAGCAGGAGCCATTTTACATAGAAATCTTTCTTAAACTCTGAGTTTTCTTGAGTTTTTTTCTTTATTTCTCTTCCTTCAATTTATCTAGTCTCTTTTGCTAGAACTTACTAATCAGATATTCAACCTCCTAGACCCATCTATGTGTTGTAAGTTTCAAAAAGTGTTTGCTCCTTTCCTCTTAGTTTCAGAAGGATTTTGGAAGGGAGCAAAATGAGATTGATGTGTTCAGTCTGACATGTTTACCAGAAGTGTAAATGATATGAAATGTATGTGTGAACCGCAGTGGTTGGCTTTGGCCACAACAGTCAGCACAGATGAGTAGAAGGAAGTACAAGTTTCAAAGCTGGCTCCATATGTGGAGGACACTATACACGGGTAAGTTTAGTAGGTAAAAATAAGTGTCCTTTTCTTATCCCATATATTGAACTCAACTCTATCTTCATTAAAAATGTAAACACACAGAAAATACGAGATATAGGAGAATATTTTTATACTCTTGGGTTAAGAAAGATCTTCCTAAGCAGGCAAAAGATTTAGTTAGTGATAAATGAACTTAGTGACCAAGAATTAGTGGCCAGTGAGCTGTAAAAATGTAAAATGTTTTTTATGACAAAAGACACCGTGAAGTTGTAAAAACAAAACTAGATGGGGGAAATATTTGCCACACATGTAGTTTGTTGTACATGCAATTGGGTAAAGATCTCTATAGATCAGAAGTGATTTTCAAAAATCATATCAGTAAATAAGGACTATAAGTGGTTAATAACACTTGAAAAAAACTGTCCACCATTCTCAGCACTGCTCAGTAAACTGGAAGTTAGAGAAGAAATAAGGTCACTAAATATTAGTGGTTTTTGGTATCCAGTCTCCACCCCACAGCAGCAGCAGCAGCATCAGAGAACTTGCTAGAGTCTGATCTCAGATCCTGCCTGGATCTGAGTCACAGACTCTGGGCATAGTGCCAGCAGCCTGGCCGAACCCAGCTCAGAGGATTCCGATGCCCGCCCCCCTTGTTACCCAGGGCTGTGTAGTCAGGAGTCCGGAGGAGCCACTCTGATCCTGGGTGGCTCAATGTTGTGTTAAGGCCGCTGGACCTATGAATCTGAACTATATAGGATTCCATTCATTCTATACAAAGATCAAAAACTAGCAAAATGAACCCAGGGTGTTAGAAACCAGGATTGCTACTACTCTTGCAGGGGAGAACCAGTAACCAGAAACAGGGAGAGGAGATCCAGGTGCTAGCTATATTCTGCATCTTGAGGGGAATGCTGGTTACACAGGTTTGTTGAGTTAGTGAAAATTCACTGAGCTGTTTGCTTAGGATTTGTTCCACTTTTCTAGTCTATGCTGTATTTCACTTTGAATCAAGAAGCCCAAAATGTCTGAATGCCGCTCTGCTGGACTGTATCCATTACCAGTCTTAGTGATCCAAGGCAATGTCAAGTATAGGTGTATGGATTACCTGTCATTTAGAATGAATTCAAGCTCTAAAACCCCTTTAGTGTGAGACTTGGTGCTTAATGGAATTACATCCATTTGGTACATCTTCACTTTTAATAAATTTTGTTGCCACATAGGTAAGTACATTTGCTGAAATGCAAATGATAGGTCCTTTTTTTTTTTTAATCAGGTTTTTAACTATTCAGAACCTGGGAATTAGCCAGGGTTGACAGTACACATTTGTAGTCTTAGATACATAGGAGGCTGAGGCAGAAGGATCACTTGAGACCACAAGTTCAAGCGCAGTCTGGGCCAACATAGCAAGACTCCATCTCAAAAACAAAACATAGGAATTCAGTCTGGTGAAGGTAGAAGGGAAAAGCATATATATAATCCTACTATATATTTTATCTATTATATATATTCTCATATATATGTATATACGCATATGTGTATATACATGGGAAACTCATTTAGCTATATACATGTATATGTACAATGTATGTACATATATGTGTGTGTGTGTGTATGTATATATGAGTACAATTTTCTGGAGAAAAATGTGGCAGTACCTCTAAAGTTTAAAATAATCTAGAAATTCTATCTCTAGAACTCTCCCATGGAATTCTGGCACCCAAAGGTATATATTGTGAGAATATGCCCTGGACATTTTTGTACAGGCATAAAGGAGACAACATAAATTTCCTTCTGTAGATGTCTCATTACATAAAGGGGACACTTAGCAGCTTGAAAATTGGTACGGCTCCGTTCCATGCAGTGGTGTGGAATAGTGTCACCTACACTGATGCTGAGCAGCGGAAGCAAGTTACAGGCACGCAGTAAGTTGCTCCACATGAGTAAGGAGAAAGACAAGCATGAGCAGGAAGTGATCATACATGCAAGAGAGAAGGCAGGAAGGATACACACAAAATCACTGTTTTTTCCTTGAATTTACCACCAGTGATGAGAGATGAGAGCTGTCATTTCCTTACATACCCCTGTTAATTTTTTGCCTTGCTGATCATTTTTTAAAAATTTTTTAAATATCTTAGCCTTACTGTTCAAAGAATTCTTAGCCTTAAAGAAATGCTTATCAGAAAAACAAATAGTATTTATGTAGTCTAAGCACATACAGATCTAGGGTTTGTCTTACATGCAAACACACACGCAAGCAGATGAGTAATGTCTTTGTGGAGTGGTTTCCATCCATATGGCTTACAGAGAGAGATAAAAGGCTGGCCTCTACACATATTTCAGTTACCCAGGAAATTCACTTGGGTAGAACAGTTCTTTTCTTGACAGGGACATTCTTTTTAGTGTGTTTGCCGGTGAGGTCATAGGCCAACTGTTCTGCTGTTTGAGAGATAGCTCAGTTAATATTGTCCCCGAGTGTAAAAGTGACCACTGCTAGAAAATTAGACAGTGTGACTCCAGACAGCAAGTTCTGCTTGCTTATTAATGAAAAACATTTGTGCATTTATAGCCAAGTGCTCTTAGTTGAACTCATTTAGCTAGACACAAGCTTGGGCGAGAAACCTAAATCCTTGCAAGTCCAGAGAGATACCCTAAATACATTTGCAGTGCTTTCTCACCCTTTTCTATGTTTCCCATGTGAATCATAAACAAAGGGCCCATCTGACCCTTTCACTTTGAATCAAGAAGCCCAAAATGTGTGAATGCCGCTCTGCTGGACTGTATCCATTACCAGTCTTACTGATCCAAGGCAATGTCAAGTATAGGTGTATGGATTACCTGTCATTTAGAATGAATTCAAGCTCTAAAACCCCTTTAGTGTGAGACTTGGTGCTTAATGGAATTACATCCATTTGGTACATCTTCACTTTTAATAAATTTTGTTGCCACATAGGTAAGTACAAAAACACATCTCTATTATGCACCTTTTCTTTGGAATTCATATATAACATCCAGCAGATAAAATAATGTCAATGTCCAACTGTAACAAGGAAAAACAGCAGTACCTACAATCTGTTACCTGTTCCCCACCACATACATGCAAACAACAATGCAGAGGTGGGTTTCTCTTGGGAAGCAGTTTAAAATGTCTTGGGAGACCAGGGCTTAGTGAACTTCACGAAAGTTTTCTCCCTGAAGCTTCTACTTTTTAATCCCTGTCTGATGAGTCCCCAGGCCCCTAACTTGGTAGATTGAAACCAAAGCTCCTAGATGTCTCCCTTCATCTTCTCTTCCACTGTTTGAACTACATCAGCACAACCCACTTCCTTCATCTGTCCTAGAGATCTGAAAAGTCCCTGCAGTTTATCCCCCATTCCATTTCTAGGCCACAAAGCCCTGGCTCTTCCTAAAATCTGTCATAAATTTACTTACTGCTTAGTATTTGCTGGCACCATCCTGGCCTTGCAAAGATATCTTCTTCTATGTGGGTTATACTTTCTCTGAACACATCTCCTTGTACCTTTGTTCCTCCCTGTGTCCATTCTTCACACGCAGCCTGTGTTGTCTTAAATGTAACCTGGCCTCATTATTCTCTTGCTTAAAACCCTCCTACCACCTTGACGATGAAGTACAAAGTCCTTGGGTCTCCTGGGCTCACACAGTCTGACGCTCCGGCCTGCTCTAACATTATGTAGCTATGTCCTAAGCTACTTACTATACTTTCTTACAGGTTCTAGAAGGCAGCCATGCCCAGACCTTTGCTCATACTGCATTCTGCATAATGCTTTCCCACCATTTGACTAGTGCCTTTCAGGTTTCTATCTATCCTCAGCATGGCCCCCTGTGACACTTGCGTGCCTGGGGACAAGGCTATATCCTCATGGCAGAGAGCCTGGTTATACACTTCACTTTCCTGCAGAGCTGCACAGTTTTAACTCAGGTGCAGTTTTAACTCAAGTGCTCAGGTGCACTCTTCCCTGGACTCTGCGCTGTCTTGGGGCAGTCTGTACAGATCGAATCCCACTCTGTCCTCAGGGCCTGCTAGTGGGGAGTGTGCCAGGTTGCCAGGTGTGCAAGTGATAAAAAGAGGACTGAAATCTGTCCTGCCAGCCTTGCAATTAGCATTACTTTAGTGTTTGGTTCTGTGCACTACAAAGAAAGCTAACAGAAATGACCTGAAAATGTTTGTCCTACCTTGGACTTTTACTTTTTTGTGTTATGTTCATCATACAGAATAGCGATGTTCATTTTAGAGAACTGATACAATGCATATAATGTATCTTGATTATTTTCAATCCTATTACCTTCCTCTTCCCTCTCTACCTCTTCTTCCCATTCCCTTTTCCGAGAATCTACCTTTTAGATGCCTATTATCTCTTGTGTTTTATTTATTTGTTTATATTTTAAGTTTCTCATATAAAAGAAAACATGCAATATTTGACTTTCTAAATCTGGCTTATTTTCTGTAGCACAATAGTCTGAAGTTCTATCCATTCTCTTGCAAATGACATGATTTTATTCATCTCTATGGCTCAGTAATATTCCATTGGGGCTATATCACATATATCATTATGCATGCATCTATTGACAACATCTAGCCTGTTGCCAGAGCTTAGCCATTGTACGTTGCACCACTATAAACATGAGTATGCACATATCACTACTGTATGTTGTCTTTAATTCTTTTGCAACCCTAGACTTTGATGTTCTCCCCATAAGAACTTCTCTGTGACTTAAGGATAAAGTCCTCTTGGTCCCTGAAACTTAGAATACAAGTGGCCTTCCTTGTTCAGGCCTTGGAACACCTCCAGTGTAGTGCCTTTGCCCTTGCTGTGGGGTTTTCCTTTGATGAGGGAGCAGTATTTGCCCTGCTTTGACTTTTGCCTTGCTCCACAGTGATGAAGACGTGGACCTTGGCTAGGACAGAGCAAAACTCGTGAGAAAATCCTGAGTCTCGCCATCTAGACAGGGCCTCTTTTTGTCTTCCCTTCTGCCAGCTCTCAGGTTACATGCTACCTGCCACCCATAAGGAGGGACATAGTGATCCAAAGGTTGGCACAACATGCCCCAGGCTTGACAGCAGATCAGACCCAGGGACCACCTCCAAGTGGCCTGCATCTTGTTTCCTTGACAAGTCCCAGCCTGGGGTCAAATTCAGCAATGGATGTTGTCTTGTCCCACCTGGTGTTTTAGACTCTTAGTGCTAGTTATTTTTTTAAAAAAAAGATTATCACGGACAAGTTTGAGTTTCTGTGTTCTCCCTAAGTGGGAGGAGACTTGGTAAAACCAGCCCACTAAGACCGGCAGGAGCATCCCCCTTAAAACAAGATGTGGACTCTTCCATTTGCTACAGCACCTGCCCTGCCTGCCTCATATTCCCCTTACCCTCCTGGCATTTGTAGCCAGGTGAGTTTGCAGCCCTGATTTAAGTCATGTGCACATGTATGTAAGACAGCTGTATTGACATTCTGTGTAATTCTTTTTTTCTTCTTTATTTTGCATTTTTCCACTGCCTCTACCATTTTACAGGTGCTGGGATTGCTGGTATGGACACTTATTGCTGGAACTGAGTACTTCCGGGTCCCTGCGTTTGGCTGGGTCATGTTTGTAGCTGTATTTTATTGGGTCCTCACCGTCTTCTTCCTCATCCTCTACATAACAATGACCTATACCCGGATTCCCCAGGTGCCCTGGACTACAGTGGTAAGGAGGCTGTGGGAGGTGTTCTGTACCGTGCCTGGTAGCAAGGGTGGCATGCAGTCTTCTAGCCAACCCAGGGTTGTCTCTACCTATGCAGGTGGGCCAAGCTGTGGAGCACCCAGCGTAGCAGACAACATCAACTGATATTGTCTGATTTCTTGTCAAGGTCTCAGAGTATAAAATGAACACATTAGAAGGTCAGACCATTCCTCTGAGGCTCACTAGCAAACCAGTGCTCAGAAGCCTATATCAAGAAAAGCTGTTTTGTAGTTTACTAGTCCCTGTAAATAGTATCACTTGCAAACAAGGGTGTCAGCACCAAGTTCTGCAGATCTCCCTTCCAGCTTCTCCTTAATCCTCTGCTTACCCCAGCTCTTTGATGTTAGGGCATGTTAGGGTATGCGTATCTGAAGAGTGGGGATGAGACACAACTTTGTGGCAAAAAAGTGTTCTCCCACTGGGAAGCAAGAGTATTCAAAGGTGACTGGATTTTGTCCTAGCTGTAGGCACCAGGCTGCCTGTGGTTAAACAAGGTAAACACAGGCTGAGGGAGACTGAGAATATGTAGCCCCAGAGTCCTATGCTGTGTGCTGCAGGGGTATATGTCCTCAGCCTAGGATAGCCGAGAACCCTTTAAAAAGGAGGATTGTGGTCACGTCCCAAGTGGGTTCGTAGAGATGGAAGAAGAGTTTCCATTGCCTTGGGACATGACAGTATTGTTGGCCATTTGAAGGGGCCATGTGATTTTTTTTTAAAAACTCCAATTGGTGCCACACATATGTATTTATAAAAGAGAGCTCTGGAGTGATACTATTCTTTGTTTTCAACCAGTACATGAAAATATCTAATCATATGTGAAATATAGCCCACTTGAGGGTTGAGGGCTGCAGATAAGCTGGCAGGCTTTCATAGTCATTGCTGGGTTCAAAGTTAACTTCAGAGCTAAGTTAGCTTCACAAGAAACAAGTCTCCTTTTATTTTACAAAGCAGATTGATTGACTGTGGCCTGTTTTCCCACATCCAAGTGTGAAAGTTCTCCAATAGAGTTTCAGGAATACATTTCAAGTTCTGAAAGTAATTGCAAAGCAGGTGCTCACAACTGGCTGCAGACAGCCAGTTTGGAATTGGTGTCCTGCGTCCTGGTGGGCAGGAGGAAGCACAGCCTCACAGGGACATTGCATTCGCAGTCAGCCAGCACTTGGAAGTATGATAACCCCAGGGAAGAAAGGGACGGGGTGGGGGCATTTACGGAATGCCATTTTGGAGAGAGTTGAGTCTGAAAGTCATTCTCGAAGAAAGTGACTCTGTGCCTGCAAGTGGAACTTAGGCCATGTAATATGCACAAAGTGTGAGAACACGGGAGCGAGCAGCGCCTTATTTACACATTTGCCCTAGTCTGCTTCTAGTCATCTTGTGTAGATCACAGGTGTGCAGACTTTCTCTGTAAAGGACCACACTGTCATCTTATCACCTAGACTGTCTCTGCCACAACTAGTCAACTCTGCTCATAGCACAGAAGTATCCACGGCAGCCTGGGAATGACTGAGCACGACTATGTGCTAGTAAAACTTCACTGACAAAAACTGATGATGGGCCATATGTGGCCCTCAGACTGTAGTTTGCTCCACTCTGGTTTAGATCATATACATTCTCCTCAAGCCTAAAACATTGGCTTATTTCATTTTTATAAATTTTGCCTTTAAATATACTTTTTAAAAATTAACAGAGCCCCCTGCTGTTACCCATGATTTTAAAACCACCAGTATAGCATGATCAAAATTTGTCATCATAAGGTAGAGATGGCCCCATCTTATAGGTAAAGAAAATGAGGTCTAGACTCTCAGAACTGCATAAATTCATGCACCATGGGGGTCCAGACCCCTTGATTTCCCCACAGATTTTTTTTCTGGACCCCTGCTACTGCTGAGCAGTTGGCAAGAAACTCAACCAGAAATTAAAACACAGGATCTTTAGTGCCTTCAGAATTATTTTGGCATTTACGTCCTCAAGGCAGAGCGGCTCTGGGCCGCCAGGTGTTCACACTCGTGACCCGTGTGTGTGACGGACGGGTCACAAGCAATAACTTAATTGTTATCCCCCAGCCACACTTTCTTAGCATCTTAAGTTGATAATGTTCTTCAATTCTCAAAGAAATAATCTAGAAGTGTACTACCATGAGCAGTGCATTGTTTAATCCAGAAATCTGGTTTTTGTGTGAACTTTCCCATCATACAATATTTACAGCCAGTTGCTCCAGACTTCTTTTTGAAGTACGTTCAAGTATGTCTGGCTTATTTATTGTGCCAACTAAGAAGCACCTTTGCAACTTTTCGGAGCATGTAGGAGCTGAGTAAATGCAGCTCACTGAAAACCCAGAGGAGAGACGAGGAAGTTTCCATCTGCTAACTAACCACTGACAGCTCAGATTGTACTTGGGCGTTGCCTGCTGTGAGTTCTGTGCCAAGGCAGCTGCTTCTCCTGGAATCTGCTACTCGGCGTGGGCCCTGGCCTGCAGACATCACTGGACACTTGTTAGACATGTAGAATCTTAGGCCTCACTCTACTGAGGGGGAAAGTCAGTAGACAGCATGGGAATCTCTACTATCCCAAGAATTCCACATAATTCTTAGGCACCTAAAGTGTGGGACGCTCTGGTTTAGAGATAATCATCGGATGACAGCCCCTGAGCCAATATGTTTAAGCCAGATGCAAATGAAGATTCGTTTCAGAAGGGTAATGAGGCAGTTTGGTGTATTTACTATGGTGTGGGGACACGTGGCCCTGAGTCTGCAGCAGCCCTCGAATATACACACATATTTGTATAGAAATGTGAATTTTCCTGCTGAGAGATAATACAGACCACATCACCCCCATGTTAGTTGAGGTCCATTTTTGCTGCCAAATGACTTTAAAGTTTGTCCTTGATTTTTGTATTTAGGGACCATCAGTTGTAGAGAAGATGTTGATAGTTGCCAAACTTGGCTGGGAGTGAACTCCTGAAATACTGAAAAAACTAGCATTTCACGTGATAATTCACCAGTCAAGAAGGCATGAGCTTTGAACTGGAGCCCAATCTGAACACAGTTCATTCCCTTTATGTGTCTGGAGGGGCACAAAATCACCAGTTTCCTCCTTTAATATTTAACAAAGCTATAGCTGCTTCCCAGAGCACCCCTGAGCCCGGCTACAACTGCTCTAATACTGTGAGCTCAGAGAGACCTACATGTGTTTTACGGTAAGTCTGACTTGAGGTAGACATTCAGAGCTGTAAATCTGCCTTCAGTGCTGAGCACCAGACTGACACAGCATTTCTGAGGACTTGTCCACTCTTGCTTATCCCTGCTGACGTAGCCACCAGCTTCTTGAGCTCCCCTGAGCAGGCGTCTCGCCTCCCCTGCCCGGTGCCTGCTGTGTGTCAGATGTCACCCTAGGTCACGTGCTGCTCAGTCCTCACAGTGACTGTGCAAAGATGGAACAGACTGTGTCCATTTAGCAGATGAAGAAATCGGCCCCCAGAGGATGCTGGGAGACAGGAACCAGAAGGCCAAGTGCAGCCGTCCACCCTGGAGTCTGCCTGGATGCCATCATACTCTGACATTCCAGTTTCTCTTGTCCCTGGAAGCGGCCATGTGCACTGTGCCGCCCTGAGCAGAAAGTACCAGGGCGATGCGTCCCGGCGATATTTTCAGCACAGCAGCTCCTAGGAGTCCATTTGTTATCACAAATCTTCCATGAGACCCTCGCACAGATGTCAGGGCCTCAAGTGAGCATGTACCTGAGGAGCAAAGACTAACAGGAAGTAGGCACCTTCCTGTCGACCCGCCTGCCTGAACCTGTCACCTGGTGGGGCTGTCATGACCAGGATATGTGAGTTTTCCTGTCCCCATTAACTACTCCCTCCAAGTGACTTAGTCGCAAAGCACAGGTAGGTGGAAAGCAACCGCCTCCAGCTGGTCTCTAGGGGACGCAGGAGAGAAGCAGTAATCAGAGGTAGGGCGCTGCACAGTGCACATTGTTTAACTGTACTGTCTCCTTTGAGATGGTGAAACTTGAATGGTTTGGCCATTTTGTAAATAGAGTATAGTCAGTTTCGTGGTAAGTTTGACACCCACAATAGATCCAGTACAGCTTAAACTTATTTCTCCTATAATAATCCATATATACGTCACCTGTCCAATGAGCTAAAGCACTCTAGGCTCCTCCTCTCTCTGGCTCTACCCATTTAACACTTTATTTCTGGCTTGGGATCCAAAGTAGCAGCTTCAGTACCTGCTATCACATCTACCACCTAGTCAGGGAGAAAAGGTAACCAAAGGGGCAGAGAGAGGACATACCTCTTGCATTTGTTTTAAACTGATTTTATTGGTACATTTTATATGTACATGACGATTATAATCACCACTGAGAATTTGTACTAGTACATCTCATTTTTTCCTCATTCCACTGTCCTCCCTACAACCCCTCCCCCCTATATACATCAACTTTGTTTCTTTTTTTAGCCAGCAACTTTGTCTTTCCTTACCCCTACCCCCTTCTCGCTTTGCCTTTCAAACATTTTCTTCCTCTTATTTACACCTCGGTTCTCATACCAGAGAAATGATATAGTATTTATATATCTGTGTCTTATTTGAGTATGTCCACGTGAGTATAAATGACTTAAATTTATCATTTTTTATAGCTGAGCTTTTTTAATGCACATTTTTAAATCCAGTCTCCTGTTGCTAGACATTAAAACTAAAAAGTAAAATCTTATTCTGAGGAGCCATATGCTCAGTTAAAAACTCCGCTCAGAAGAATGAACCATTCACAGATGATATCTAGCAGCTCTGTTGCAGGGAAATAGCTTAAAGAGGTGAGTTGTCCAAAATTACTTGGAGGACACAAGTCATTTTCAAGTCTGTTTACTTATCCACGTCCTCCGTCCTACAGCTGTTTTCCTGGTGGCTTGCCACATCCTTTCTCTTTTAGCTGTGCCTTCAAAATACAGCTTTTCTGCACATGGCTGAGAGTACATCCTACCTGGAAAGCCACAGAAGGAATTTTATGGTCGGCTCAGAGCTTTTCTGAGACTTACTTGTACTGCTAATGCAGGTGGGCCCTGTACCACGCTTAGAGTAGCACTAAACAACTCTAATAGCTGGTTGTGACCCGGATAGGAAGTAAATGACTTTCATGTAATGTCGGCCTTTGCCTAGACTACATCTGTTTCATCAAATATGGATGGCTTGCCAGGCAGCGTGACATATTCCTATAATCTCAGCACTTGGGAGGCTGAGCGAGGGAGGCTGAGCCAGGAAGACTGCTTTGAGTTTGAGGCCAGCCTGAACTACACAGCAGGACCTCATTTCAAAAGGCCAAACAAGCAAACAGTATGGATGGCGCTTCCACTGATACATGGCAGTGTAGGCGAGAGTCAGAAAGGTCCAAAGTCAATGACTAGAACTGTGATGCCATTAGACAGACTGCGATGGAAGAGACAGATGCATTCAGGCCTAATTCTACATGAAGCAGAGTGATGATTTATAAATAAATGGAAGAGAAACTGGTGAAGTTCTAGGGAGCCAGCAGGAGTCATTCCTCCCACGGCTCACTTAGACCTATAGTCTAATGGAAGACAATGTGACCGGGTTCAGCATCTGGCACTCCCTGAAACTCTAGAGGGCCTACTGTCAGGAAGCACCCTGAAAACCTTGGATTTATGGCCATCTCCTTATCCCGTGGTGTCTATTTTCTTCTCCCGTCGTACTATTTTCAGTTGGGGTGAGTCCCCCCCCCCAACCTCCACTTCCCAGGCACCCTGACGCTCCTTAGCCTCGGGATAGAACCTGGTGTGTGAAAATGCTGAGCATGCCCTGCAGACAGGGCCTGTCCCTCTGTCCCAGCGCCGCCCTAGTGGTTAGGATGCAGCTGGGCCAGGACTGCACCTCCAGTCCCTGTGCAGGCCGGGAAGAGCCGGGTGCCAGCCCGTGTGAAGGAAGGAGGCTGTGTCCCTGTTACTGTCCGCCTGCCTCACAGCTCTGGCTCCTGTTACCTGAGAGCAGCAGAAATTCTCTCTCTTTCTCTCTCTCTCCACCCAATCCCTGCAGTAACTCTCCATCACTTTAGGCCTCCTTCCCCTGCAAGAAACCTGAGATTTCTTACTACTCAAGGAAGTTGTCAATAGCCCTCCTCTAAGTCCCTTTGTTTTTTAGTCCTGCATGTCAAACTGAGGACACTGGGGGGTGTGTGTGTACACATGTGTGAAGCACCACCCTCTGTTATATGCTCTTTTTCTTTAAATGTCCAGTAAGGGTGGGGCTCCAACTCTCACGCAGGTCAGGGAGGCTGTGCAGGGAAGGCCCTGTGTCTCAGTCACTTCTGACAAACTACACGCTGAAACCTCCACAGAATTAAACTTGGATCTCTCTGCCCTGAAGGGATAAGGCCTCAGTAGCAGGTGGACTTCCAAATTGCAGACACCAACACCACAGGGTGAGGATCAGCAGAGTTGCCTGCTGTTCTCTGTAAGCCCCTTCATTTGAGAAAAAGAGCCTTTTTGATACGAAAGAGGGACTGTAAAGAACAGCTGCCTCTCCTCACTCCCTTCTCCAAGACCCTGTACTATCCTGGCAGCTCCGTCTTCACCGCTGCCCAGGGATGTTTCAAGAACAGGCGTTTGTGCTGGGGGCGCTTTGAAGCCTTCCCCTCAACAATCCCGGATGGAGGACCTACTTCTCTCCCTCCTGTGTCTGGGAAGCTCAGTGACACTCCAGAGCCTTTCAGCATCCCCTTTCACTTCCGTAGCCATCTGCTGGTTTTGTTTACCCTTTGTAACTATCCAAGACTGATTTCCTTGCTCTTTTCTTGACCACCTCTCCACCTGTTTTCACTACCGTGCCCCAAGCCAGGCATCACCCGGCACACTTACCTTAGTGAGTATAATGGGAGTCGGAGAGGCCAGTTAGGCCTATGAGACGGTATCAGCCGAATCTCCTGAGGAGCCAGCCAGGCCCCCGGGGGGTGGTGGAGGGGAAGATGCCTCTGCTGTCTTCTTACCTCTTGTTAACCCCTTTTCCCATTTCTCTCTAAGGAAAGATAACATTTTCTTATTTCCATAGGGTCTAGGAAAATAGATTAGGTTCCATAGTTATAGCTTATGAATTCAGGAAGTCTTTTCTTCCCCTTGACCCTTCCTCTCACAGCTGCATGGGCAAGATCAAGGGCATTCTGGCCAGCTGAGATCCTCCAAACATTGGTCTTTGCCCCTTATGTGGTGATCTGGATATGAATGGGTGCCCCCAGAATACACGTTCAGAGATACTCATCACAATAGTGCCTATAATCCTAGAAAACATCCTGATGCCCATCGGTAAGGGAAAGTTAATTATGAAGTGTAAGTGCTGTGAAAAGAAACATGGTCAGTCTCTGGGGTACCTTAGAAGATGCCTTTTGTATCTTTTAAATGGAAAAAAATGTCAAATTACGGAACTGTGGCTTTGTGTGAAAGTTTGCCTGGACTCAGAAGGTAGTAGTGCCTGTCAGATGGGATGTAGTTTGGCTGCCAGGAGTATATATTACTGACAGATAGGGTCAGAGAGACTGGGACTATCTTTTGAAAGTAATACAAGGCTAGTTTATTAAAGAAAAGCAAGTTTAAGTTCCCTTGTAAGACAGTATAAAATGAAAAAGTCTTGGGCTGGGGAATTGAGCTCAGTGGTTCCAGCATCTGCCTGGCAAGTTCAAGGTCTGATTTCAATCCCCAGTAACCACATACCACAATGGCAGGAGTGGTGACTCACACCTGTAATCCTAGCACTTGGGAGGCACGAGGGTTGCTGTGAGTTCGAGGCTAGCCTAGACTACAAAGTGAGACTCTGTCTCAAAAAAAAGAAAAGGTTTCCCACTCCTCAAAGGTACCTACAATAGACTATTTCTAAATAATTGGGAGTCCTTTACATGGCAGATAGTGAAAATGCAAAATTTCATATTCTAAGAAGTGATGTATGTGTGGGGGGAGGGGGTTTCTTTTTTAAAAATGCACAGATGTGTTCCTGAACCAAAAACAACACACACTACCAATGACTATGACTCATCTTGGGAAACCAGGTCTTGAGGACATACTTCTAATGGCAAATGGGTGTGAGGTGCTGCCAGATCCCTGAGTGTGACACTGATGGAGCCCTAACCCAGGGACAGTGTGAGCAGAGGGCAGAGGTAATAACAAACAGATATAGCCCTCATCTCAGAACACTACCACTTATGTAGAGAAAATGCTAACTTCGTCAGATTAGAAAGGCAAGGCCGCCCAGTACTCTGCCTTTCTGGCTTACTGAGGGGGAGGTGGTAGACCACAGAGCCCACACCCTGAGAGGCGTCTCTCTTCCTGCCTCTACCCCGCCTCACCTCTTCTGGGTGTGCAGACAGAACCAAACCTTACATCCCCAGCAGTATAGTTTCCTCAAGTTTAAAGATAGCCAAAACCTAGTTACCTACTTGGCTTTGCATCTCTCTCTTCGAAAAATAGGAAAAAAGAAGATGCAGCCAAAGGCAGGATTAGTCCCCACAGGGCTCTGATAATATCTATAATCACCTTTTTAGTTTTAAGAACTTGGTGTTCTTAAGAGGAACTCAGTTACATGCCCTGCTTACCCAAGGGTTAGGACCAGTCGGCCTGTTTAGGGGACAGTGTCTCCCAGCTCTTGAAGAGACTGCAGTCAAGAGCCGCCATAGATTGAGACCCCAAAGCAAGGCACTACCTGTTGCTGCCTCCTCACCACATGTCACCACACAGGCGTCTTCGTGAGATAAAGGCTAAGCTAAGGAAGAGCTGCAGCTAAAGGACCAGCGGGTGGTCGGGGTGCCTGGCATCGGGTACAGGTGAAGCCCTCTCCTCACACAGAGGCCTTCTCACAGGCTGGCTCCACTCTCCTCTCGGGCCCTGTTCATGTCCCTCTCCTTAGCACTGCCCCTCTTCCCTTCCAGGGCCTGTGCTTCAATGGCAGTGCCTTCGCCTTATACCTCTCGGCCGCTGTGGTGGATGCTACTTCTGTCTCCCCAGAGAGGGACAGTCACAACTTCAACAGCTGGGCAGCCTCATCGGTGAGTGATCCTGCCGCCTCCCTTTCCAAGGCCTGCTGGGGTCAGAGAGGAGAACAAAGTTATCTGCAGGAAAAATCTCACTTGTAATACTGACACTGGGCTTTTGGTTTCAAACACCAAAAAAAAAAAACAGCCCCTCCTGTTGACCTGCTTCGTGTGAGGCTGAAATCTCTGCTGAAGCAGGAGCCAACCACCACGTGCCTACAAGAGGCTGACGGGGCAGAATCCAGTGCCTGTGGAATGGGTGGGAGGTTGCAAAAACAGTGTATGATTCCTTTTACAGGGGGCCCTTGAGTTATAGCTGGCCTGATATTCAAATAGCTTAGGTTACAACTGGAATTTCAGTAACTTATAACACAAGTCTAGCCAAGCTGTTTGTGCTTCCAGATGGTCAAAGTACAGATTTAACCCTTAAAGAGTTCTGGAAAGAACATTACCACGTCCTTTTCTGTGTGGGATTGAGAAATTCCAGGCCAATGTCTTTCGAAGGACACTAAGATCTGCCTGTAAACAGGGGAGAGACTTTGCAGGCTGTGTGGAAGAGTCTGTGCCTTCAGTTGACCATCTGGAGTTACATCCAGCCCTTGTAAATAAACTGAGTTTTAAGTCAAGGCTCCACTGTATTTTATGGGATTTCTTGGGCTCGAGGGGAAATGTTCACTTATCCTCTGGGAATTCCTAGAAAAATAAAGGCCAACAGAAGTTTTTTTTTTCCCCAGGGAGAGAACTGAGGAAGAAGGGAATGGAATCAGAAACTTGTTTTAGTTAAGAATTGCGCTGGGGCCTGGGATTTAGCTCAGTGGTTCCAACGCCTGTCTTGCAAGGGCAAGGACCTGGGGATCACATAACAATACTGGGCGTGGAGACTCACCCCAGCAGCAATCAGTACCACATACCACAGTGCCAGGCGTGGTGGCTCTCACCTGTAATCCCAGCACTCGGGAGGCAGAGGCAGGAGGATTGATGTGATGTGAGTTTGAGCCTGAGCTCAGGGCCAGCCCGAACCACAAAGCGAGACCCTGTCTCAAAAAACAAACAAACAAAAAAAAAAAACTGTTTTGTTTTATAAACCAAAACTCTGCGCCATTTTTCTAACTTTAAAGAGTACATTTAAGAATTGCCGTGAAAGTGGCCTTTATGTTATCCCATCACCCCAACGAAGCCTTTTTTCCAGTTAGGAAAGCCAGGATGATTATTTTTCCCTTGTATTCAGATTTTAAAATTTCAGTCAAAAGGTAGAGAATACAGATCATATGACATTAAAAATCACAAGCACAGGTAAGACTCAGCTCCAGTCAATAACAGCATTCTAGCACGGCTCGACTGGGTGATGCCTCCCCACATTCACTGCACGCACCGCACCACTAGGCTTATTCCAGATTCTGGCCCAGTTGGCTCATTTCCCTGCACTCACCCTGTGGCAATCTGAGGTTGAGCTCTGGTCTACAATTTCCTGCACCAAATTAGAAGTGATATACTCTTCTTTCATGTACCCTACCATAAGTCCTCCTAAGTGAACCCCTTGCGGTAATATGAGCAAAACTTTAGGTTTTCCAGATATATTTGAAAAAAACAAAAATGGCATCACCAACAATGGTTTGAGAAAGAAGGTAATTGAACCAATAAAGTAATTTTAGATGAGAAAGCCAAGAGCCAAGGGAATGTTGTCTGTGCGTGATTCAATGGAAATGAAATAACTTCTGCTAATTAGAATGTGCCCTCAGCCCACTTTCTATTATGCTTTGTTTTCTCTAGTTCTTTGCCTTCCTGGTCACCATCTGCTACGCTGGAAACACGTATTTCAGTTTTATAGCATGGAGATCCAGGACCATACAATGACTTACCATTTTGATAATTAAAACGAAAAAAAACAGGAAGAATCTCACTGTAAAAACAGCTGTAGGTGTAATGTATATTTCCAGACAACTGTATTTAACTAATGTTTTTATATACTTAAATTGGCTCACAGTGGTTTGTTACATTAAACTGAATACTTATTTACAAAGTATTATAGCTTGTAATGAACTCTAAAGTATCTTGTTGATGTCTTAATAGAATTTATTTTCTTAGACAATGCATAAATGGATAAAATGCTGATAGTAAAAATATGTCAAGTTTGTAAATCTGACTTTTACAATGCCAGATTCTTTTGTGATTAAATGTTGTAAAATCTCAGAGAATCGTGTCTGACTGGAGAGGGAGACCTCCAGCTATGGGAGCTAGAGGCGGGGTATAGTGGGAACATTTTCATCGTCACTGGTGGGGCTGCCGAGGTGCCGTACTTTCAGGAGACACTAGCCACAGTCATCGGGGAAGAGTGACAGGAGAGAGTCGTCCCCTGAGATCTGGGGTCACAGAGCTCACAATGCCCACTTGCCAACAAGTGACCTGGGAAGCAGCCAATGAGACATGGCCTCGAGGTTGGCAGTGCACTCAGGGGTGCTGCCAAGTACCACTATTTAGCTAACCTTTGAAATGATACTATGTATACATACCTTAAAGCTGTCTTGCTGACTGCAGTGACACGGTACCCTGTGTGCCGTACGTGATGAAAACTTCTGGGCCCACAGGGTCTCAATGTTTCAGACCTTCCACACACATATCGTAGCGTCATTAGTATATATCAGATGATGGGAAGAATTTGGAACATCAAGGCAGATGTGCACTTACAGGAAGTGCTTTTATGTAGGATCGTTCTTGCTGTGACAGCAAATATCATGGATGATTTTTCAACATTAGCTTTAAAAAAAAAGGAAAAGCACAGAAACGTTAGTAGAGCTGATGACATGAACAGAGTCGAGGCCATGCTCTCTCTCTGACTTCTGGCATATCCACCTCTGTCTTTGTTTCTGTTATGTTGTTTGTGTTGCTCGTCCGCCTTGTCTGGTTCTAATTCCTTCTCCAAGCCCTCTTTATCCCTGTGTCAAGAGTTGAGAACAGTCTGAAAGTGTCCACGAAGAACGTTTCGGGTTGTAAGGAGCCCAGAGAAGGAGTGGGAAAAGTGATGGACATAATGTGCCGATGCGTGGCAGTGGTGAACACCATACAAGGTCACTTCGGGACAACAGTTAGCGAGCCATGCAAGGCTGAGTTCTCAGTGCAGCCCACAGATTGGTGCTGCAGCCTTTGTAGAGCTCCTTCCATGTCGTCACGAGGACGGCTTGCCACTGGCTGATTCTGCTGAAGATCTAAATGACTGGTCACAGCCACGAGTTTAACTTCTCTGTCCCTCTCAAGTCACAGAAATGAATCCACCTTCCACATACCTGTGGGCTTGTTAAAGTACATTATGTTGCAACCAAGTTCCCATAAAAGGCAAAAAACAAAACCTGTAACCTACAGAGGTCTGCTTCTAAAAACAGTGAAGGAGGCTGCTTTTATGTACCGCACAGTAGTGTTACTTCTGTAACCATGACCTCAATTAGAGAAGGTAACAGTGGGGGAGGGGTGAAAAGTGCCATAAACTCACACTTTGAAATGCTCTCCAAATAGACAAGGCTTTTTAGGGCTTTTTTAAACTGGTAGCAGCAGAGAGATCAGTTTCAAAATAACAATGACTAGGTTGTATCCATGCAGAGGCATTTGCTATTTTGTCTTTATTTGTGGATTTGCAGGAGCAGCACTATCTGACCAAGATAGTGGTCACTGACCAAGAGTTCACCAAACCAACAACCAGTAGTACCTTGGTAAATATTAGTTGTTCTTTTGGATGTGGAGAGTCCTTGTTCACAAATAATTTGTAAGTTTGAATTTATAGACATTATTAGATGAAGCCATCAGGTTTAAACTAGATTAGTTATACGATTTTCCTTTGTAAAGAAAGTAAAGGACAAAGCCTCACATAATATACCTAACATCAAGACTAACAGGTTTCAGGATGGGGGTTGGAAATATTATTCCAGGGATAATGCACAATGTATTCATCATTATCTGGGTTCAACATCCGCATTCACCTTAGCCTTTCACACCCCCCTGATAGAACCAGGTGGGTTTTTAATTTGATGTATTTACCCACTCATGGAAAATCAATAAAATGCTTTAGGCAATTAATCTCTTTCTATTGCTATTTTCAATTCATAACCCCCAAAGAAAAATATTTAGCCAATATTTGAAAACCACAAGAAAATCTAGAGAAAAGAATGTTCAATACCAATAATTGACTTTCAGATTCTTAAATTGCTCCCTTCACAGAAAAAAATCCCTTCAGGGTATGATTAGCAGACAAAAGATTTTAAAGATATCAAATATCTACACGTACAGCACAGATAGATACACGTTTTAGAAACGCTGAGGATACAGACCTTGGTAGAAAGTCAATTCAAAGTCCGTATTTCTGCCTCTGGACAATTATTGTGTTAATTGAAAAGATAGTTTTTCATAGAAAAAAGAGGGTTTTTTGAAATTTAATGGAAAAGATAAGTTTTTGTTTTTGTACTGGGGATTGTACTTGGCAGCACCCCTGAGTGCATTGCCAACCCCTGAGCTACATATATCCCCAGCCCATTTTTTTATTTTGCAGTTATCACTAAACCACTAAGTTGCCCAGAGTGGGCTGGAACTTTTATTCTTCCTTCTTTAGCCTCTCAGTGTTCTGGGATTAGAGTCATTTGTCCCCATGACTATGTCCAGGTAAAATATGGGCTTTCAAAGAAAATGATCTGGTCCAGGCACATTCAGCCTCTGATCTTTGACAAAGGGGCCAAAAATATACAGTGGAGGAAAGATAGCCTCTTTAATAACTATTGCTGGGGAAACTGGCTATTCATATGCAGAAGATTGAATCTAGATCCTTATATCTCACTGTGTGGGCTGGGGATTTAGCTCAAGTGTTAACCACGCCTACGTTTTAAGCACAAGGGCCCAGTTCAGTCCTCAGTACCAAGTCCTCAGTAACAGTCCAACTCGACCTTGTATCTCACTATGTACTAAACTAAAATCAAAATGCATCAAAGATCTAAATGTTAAACACAATCTGCTGGAAGATAAAATAGATAAAACTCTTAAAGTATGGGTAGGTAGGGGCTTTCTGAACAGAACCTCAATTGCACAAGAAATAATATTTATAATCAACAAATGGGGGACAGGGATTAGGTCAGTGGCAGCACGCCTGCCTGGCAAGGGCAAGGTTCCGAGTTCAATCCCAGACACCAGGAAAAAAGAATCAACAAATGGTAGCATGGCAAATTAAAAGGCTTCTGCACAGCAACAGACACAACCAATAAAGTGAAAACACAACCTACTTGGGTGGGAAAACAATTTTCTAGCTATTCCTTGATTAGAGGACTAATATCCAGAATATATAGAGAACTCAAAAATTAACCCCACCCCCAATCAAGGACCCAAGTGAAATGAATAGGCACTTCTCAAAAAAATACAAATGGCTAATAAATACATTAAGAAATGCTTAGCATCTCTGGCCATTAAAGAAATGCAAATTGAACAAGACTGTGATTACATCTCAAAAAGAAGGGTTACCATTAGGAAATCAAATAATACCAACTGTTAGTGAGGCTGGGGGCCAGGTCTACATTGTTGGTGGGAGTGTATACTACTACAACCACAATGGAAATCACTATGGAGTTTTCCAAACAAACTGCAAGTAGAAATTCCATTCAACCCAGCTGCTCCTGGGTATTCCTGGGTATTTCCCTGAAAGAGTTAAAGCCATCATATCACAGTGATATATGGACACCCACATTTATGGCAGCACAAAGTCTTAGAAACAGCTGATGTGTCCATCAACAGATAAACAGAGAACAAAATGTATTTATTCACAAGGGCATAGTATCTTGCCACAAAGGAGGATAAGTTTGAGCCATTTGTAGGAAAATGGATACATCATGCAATCATAATGTTAAGTGAAATAAATCCAACACACAAGCTTACATATAGCATGGTATACCCAAAGTATAAACAAATTAAAGAGAAAATGATAATAGGAAAGAGGGAGATAGGTATTTTACAAATGGGAAATGGACCAAGACATGGAAGAGGTATAAAAAGACTGAAGATGTGTTATGTACGTGTACCAACTCCATACAGTGAATGTAATCGTATTCCAAGTATGTACTAATAAAAAAATTTTAAAACCCACAAACTTATTTTCATATAAAAGGCTAGGATGTATCTATACACACACACTCTGAAAAGTGGCAACTAGAAAGCATGTGTTTACTGAGCTTTCCATTGAATTTCCTCTTGGTAACATGTGAAAATCTTTTCTACAATACTCGGAATAGCTAAAATAATTGAGGCTACCACAGGCCTTGTGGCTGCTTCCCAGCATCCCTCCTCTATCTCACCTGGTTTTTGTTCAGTATCCACGCCACCCTTGTACCGCTTGAGTATGTGGAGCAAGGTGACTCCACTGGGAATCTAGGAATGGAGGGCCAAGCTCTGCCTAGTGACCAGCATAATCCCACCCCAGGGATGATCATGTGACCCAGTAGTTCTTGAGGGTTGTGGGGAAGCATGCTTACTCTGCGTATATGGGGAGGGTGGCCTATATTGAACCTTTATGCTGAGCACTGTGCTAATGGTCTTCCACCTATTATCTCACAATCCTCAGACTAATGCTATGGAGTAAATACTAGATTATCCCCATTTTATAGATGAAGAAAGTGAGGCAAAGAAAGCTCAACAATTTGACAAAAGTCATCCAGATAGGAAATATAGAAAGTGAACATGTTAACAGGAGGAGTTAATGTGAGGACTATATTTTATAATACATTTAAAGCACCTGGCATGTTGTAGGTGGCTCAGTAAATATTTTTTCCTTTTTGAATTATTTTTACCTGATAATTGTGTATATTTCAGAGAAACAGTGTGATATTGTTCTGATACTTGAGCAGATTGCAGAATGATTAAGTCAGTGCTTACTCTTAATGCAGTTCCTAGAACTAACGGTCCTTTGCCTGGAAGGCAGCCAAGGAAATATGTAGGTAGCAACTAGTCTGCAGCTATTTGGCAGCACAGGTGGGAGAACAAAGGTGAAAAGAAACCTCAGCAACATTGTGAGCCCCTGCACCGGTTCAGCCCTGAGAACCAGCAACCCTGACTTGCTGACGTCAGCAGCTCTTCTCGTTTAACTCCAGTTTGTTGCAACCTCATGAACCCTAATGTACACAGGACATCCTGGCAACGCAACTAAGGCGTCAGAGGAGCCGGACAGCAACGATGGGATGAGTCAGTTTAGTGGCAGCGCTACTTAGTAATAGGAGGGTCAAAACAGGATATTCTGAATGACTCGAATCTTGCTGCAGCAGTTGGTCAGGAGGCCAGGAGCACGGCGAGAACCTGCAAGAGGAGCAGCAGGGCGAAGGTACTCCCAGGAGGACCTCATGACCTGCCTCTGGTCACTGCAACAGGAAACCTGAGTGTGAAGGAGAAAACTTCACCACGTGGCCCTTAACCTCCATTTCAACTTTTTTTTTTTTTTTTTTAGGTGTTTTGGGACAGGATCTTGCTTTGTAGTTCAGGCTGGCCCTGAGCTCAGCCTCACACTCACATCACAGCAATCCTCCTGCCTTGGCCTCCCGAGTGCTGGGATTACAGGCGTGAGCCACCACGCCCGGCACTGTGGTATGTGGTACTGGTTGCTGCTGGGGTGAGTCTCCACGCCCAGTATTGTTATGTGGTTACCGGGGATGGAACGCAGGCCCTTGCGCTTGCAAGACAGGCGCTGGAACCACTGAGCTATATCCCCAGCCACTCCATTTCAACTTTTAAAGAGAATCCTGATGTGTCTGAAAGACCAGGAGTCTCGGAGGGCAGGGGGAGGGGGTCCTCACCTCTCTGTAAGTGGCCATTATGTGCAACGACCACTGACCCTAAAGAATGGAGACCAGCCCCATCCAGTAGCTCACATCTGTAACCCAGTACTTTGGAAGCCTGAGAAAGGAGGGCAGCAAGTGTGAGCTCAGCCTGGGCAATTTAGTGACTAAGTGAGAGCTTGTTTCAAAATAAAAATCTAAAAGGGCTGGAAATGAAGGCTGTAGGTTTAATCCCAGACACACACAGACACACACACACACACACACACACACACACACACAGACAGACACACACACACACACACACACAGCCCCCCCCTGAACTCCTGGAACGTAAGCAGGAAGAACAATTTAGCAATCAAAGGTGGTATTTTTTTTTTCCAAATTAAAATCACATTGAGGTCCACTTAACATCTTCAAGAATGGCCTTGCCAGGTGTGGTGGCTCATGCCTGTAATCCCAGCACTCGGGAGGCAGAGGCAGGAGGATTGCTAAGTTCGAGGCTAGCCTGGGCTATATATGAGCCTGAACTACAAGTGAGATCCTGTATCCAAAAGAAAAAAGGAACCCAGGGCCCTGCTCAGGCTCGGCAAGTGCTCTACCACTAAACTATACTCTCAGCCTAAATGGCTAAAAACTCTTAAAACCAGACAATATCAAGTATGAGTGAGGTTTTAAGGTATCTGCAATTCTGCATTGCTAGTGGGTGTATAAAATGGTAAAATTATTTATAAAGCTAAATATGTGTAGATAATATGACTTAGGTATTCCATTCCTCAAAATTTGCCCAAAAGAATATGTCCACAAACTATCTGTGCAAGAATATGCACAGCAGGGCCGGGGAGTTAGCTCAGTGGCTCCGGCGCCTGTCTCGCAAGCGCAAGGACCTGGGTTCGATTCCCCGGTAACCACATAACAATACTGGGTGTGGAGACCCACACCCATCAGCAACCAGTACCACATACCACAGTGCCGGGCGTGGTGGCTCACGCCTGTAATCCCAGCACTCGGGAGGCAGAGGCAGGAGGATTGTGATGTGAGTTTGAGGCTGAGCTCAGGGCCAGCCTGAACCACAAAGCGAGACCCTG